>JAZDUH010000037.1:5375000-5385000 GCA_036419115.1 Scarus forsteni
CTTTAAGTCAGGTATTTATTTTGGTTGATTAACAGTTCACTTTAATTCTCAGGTATTGTGTGGGTGGCATCACAAATGACAACAGCTCTCAGACATTTTAACACTACAATTAACAAGGAGGCTGTTTCAATCTTTTTTTCAGTTTTGTGGTGATGTATCTTTGTAGAAACCAAATCCAATACTAATCAAGCCAAGCTTATGAGACCATGACTTTACATTTCAAGGTTCATATAACAAAAAAGAGCAGTCAGTTATTATACTGGGCTAAAAACAGGCACTAAGAAATACTGCTAGACTACCTCATGGCAGGGGACTGATCAACCTTCCAGCTATACTGATCGGCACATACAAGCAGCGCAGACGATGAAATTCTCTGACACAAATAACAGAGAGAAGCAAACAAGGGTTGGGTATCTGTGGTCTGAAGTCGATGTGAATCTAGGTACACTTTACAGCAACAACAGATGTGGCACAATAAGATTCACATCCCACTCACAATGCAGTGCAGTTTCAAACTATCTGATTCAACTCTGCAATTTGATGCGATGTAATGTGACAATAAAAAGTGATGAACCTATGCAATTCAATGAGCTTGATTATTTTTAATCAAAGAAAATTAAGACTATTACAAACTGGCCTTTTTCACAGGCCATGAGTGCAATCTGGGTGGCCACAAAGTAAAAGGTTGCTGGCTTGAATCCCATCTTGCTTAGGGTCTTTCTATGTTAAGTTTGCATGTTTTCCCTGTGCATATCTGGATTTTCTCCAGGCATTCTGGCTTCCTCCCACCAGTTCAGGGTGTACCCTGTCTCTTGCCTAATGTCAGCTGGTACATGCTCCAGCTCCCTGCGACCCAGAAAGGAATAAGCGGTATAGGTAATGAAAGGATGGATGGATGCTTGAGTGCAATCTGTCTTCAAGAACAATTAAGTTTAAATGAAAAACAAAGTGCAGCCTTTTTAGCAGCAAGAAGGCTCACCAATGAGCAGCTGTGAGTAACTCGTACATTAAAAACAACAAAAAAATAATGACTTGTTGTCTGAATAGGTCTGCTTTGAAATAATTTAAACTAGCAGTGTCATGATGCTTTGAAAAATAAACGCCGGTACAACAACAACAACAACAAAAAGCTTAACAGGGAACTGCTTATCCGTGGTGGAAAATTGAGAACAACGTTAATATAAAATAAAAATGAAATGATGTCAGGAGGACACCTTGTGGCCATTGAGGAAAAACACAGGTCACCTTCAGCCCACTCTATGGTAACTCAATCCTTCATGCATCACAGCTCCTGATACGACACCCAGAATCAACCGCAGTAAACATTTGCAGCACACATTAATGTGGGTCGAGAGCAGTAAATATAAATACAAATTAAACTCTGGGTCAGGAAAAAAACATTTAACAGAACAAATGTCTGGATTTGATTTTACAGATGGAGTAATTTAACTAACCAGACATCTGGGTTTAATTTCAAAATTGCATTTACTGGTGCACTTGTATCGTCCATGTATCAATGCAGCTTCCACCTCATGCGTTTACAGTGTTCTCTCCTCTGTAACTTTGATGCCTATAAACTACAACACTTAACAAGTATGTTCGCCCTTCAAGATGAAATTGACTGTCTTTACGCCTTGACACGGACTATGATCTTGAATATTTTCATGTATTTCTATGTGCTTCAGTTGTTTCCAGCTTGATCCAGGTTGGGAGCAATTCTAGCTTTTTTAACTGCTGTACCAGCAGCTTAGATAAAGTTTACACCCATGTCTCGGTTGTTTTTGCCCAAAATGATCCAAAGATGCTGCTAAAAACACTACAGGTCCACAAACAGGCAGAAAACTTCAGCAAAGCAAAGCTTCGTCAATAACTAAAACGTTTTTTTAAATATTTAGAAAAAAAAGAATTCGCTCTCTAATGTCAACACTAAAGAGAAAAGGTAAAGCAAAGTAAATTAATGACTGAAAAAATGCAAAAATTGTTTAATATCATGTTGTTTCGACCTATTGTTTAGTTAATATTATCATTTTCTTGTACATTATTTAATACAGTTATGGTTGCAGGCAGGCTCTCCACCTCCTAATGCATCATTTTAAAGAGTATTTTGCCAAAACTAAAAGAAAAGGATTATTTTTTCTATTGAGATATTGCAAAAACATTGGTATTGTAATATTTTTTTGTTCAATCATTACCATAAGATGAAAATTCAGTATTGTGATAGCCCTATTACAAACATAAAAGAGCTCTGAGTATTTTTGCCTTGAACTACCAATTTAGTCATATATGGCAGTAGATGTCAATAAAATAGATGTGGGGCTGGGATTAAGTGAAAAAAGAGAAAGATTTCGTTCAAGATCTTAGACATGCAGCATAATTGCATTTATTTTTGCTGAGAATGCCAAAATTGGTGGAAAAAATGTTTGGCATTACAAATGCTTTCAACTTTTATTTTAACAACACATTTACAGTATGATGAGTATGTAAAGCAGGTAAACCTGCATCTAAATCCTTAAGCCTCTGCATCCAAACAGTCCTAGCTTGGCGCATGGTAATTCTGTGTAAAATCACTGATTGGGTAAAAAAAAAAAAAAAAATGTAAGTGTTCATTTTTGTCCATGTTGTCCAGTAGTACTTTGAATTGTGAAGCCACAAATAATGAAAATCCTCTCTTTTGTTGATTAAGAACATAAAACTTTCTGCTTGAGAATGGTTTGTTTGGTAAATGCAACCAGATATCCTGTTTTTTGTGCATGTACAAAAAAAAAAATCCACAGCTAAAATCCACAGTCCATTGTTAGGAAATTATCCTGTGAGGTGATGATGCATCTTAAATTTAAATTCCTCATATTTCCTGTGAATGTGTTTTTTTCTTCTAAGGGTGGTGCTGCCCTCTAGTGCCTCTTTGCAGTAGCTGTGATTGTTGGAGTGAATAAAATTACATCATCAGTGGGTAAAAACAGTAATGTTGAGAAGCAATATTACAGTTGCAATAAATGTCCCAGTGGGATATTAAGAAGAGCTCCACCTAACCTGTTGACATGCCAGAGGTACCTATTACATTAACAATGGTACTGTTACACCTGAAATTCCTATTTTATCTTCATTATGAATATTAAAGCTGATCTTGCATATATGTATATATATATATATATATATATATATATCAACACAACATAACTCTGTCATATGTTATTCGTATATATATATATATATATATATATATATATATATATATATATATATATATATATATATATATATATAAATAAATGTGTATATATATATATGTATATATATATATATATATATATATGTGTGTGTGTATATATATATATATATATATATATATATATATATATATATATATATATATAGACATATATACATATATATTAGCTATACATCTACTTTATTTGTCGTCATCATTGCTGCTCTGTTTTTTCTCTCAGTCTCTTTTTCTTTATTATTTACTGCCACTCTTTGCATAATGGTTCCTAATTTTGTTAGCAATCTAGGAACTATCTGATGACCTGTTGATACAGTAATTAAAAAAAAAAAAAACAATACAAAGGAGGCAGAGTACTTTGCCAGTTTACACATTTGTTTTAACAGCAGACACAGGTGGCCGAAGATTCCGCTGCATATTTCTTACCACAGTACCTGCCGGCTGAGGCCAATTTTCTGGGTCACTGCTACTGTGCTAAATGTTGCTAAGTGCTAGCTAAAGAGGGATTCATTCTGCATTTGGTTTGGGCGTGCTAAATAACTAAGTGCTAGAGAAAGAACATTTTGGTAGATTGGCCTGTATTCTCAACTTATCTCAAAGTAGCAGGCTGATGTGAATATTACCTGTTTATTCTCTTTTTTTCTTAAGACACAAGGACAATAACCAAGATCTGGAAGGCTGCCTAAATGTTTAATGTAGCAGAGAATCATCTCTGAGGAACACAGACTAACATCAACATGTAGGCTAAAACATCTCATCTGTGTTCAATTCAGTGTGCAACTTTGAGACTGTTTTTCATATTTTCTGTTTAAGAGCACGGGCTCGGGGTGCTGGTTTGGCGGAGTGGTTAGCACCCCATGTACTTGCTTCTGCCGGTTCAGGTTCGAATCCTGCCTGTGACCAGTTTGCAGAGTGTCTTCCCCTACTCTCTCACCCCTTTTCACAAGCCTATCCACTGTCTCTCTCCTATCAATAAAGGCACAAAATGCCAAAAAAAAAAAAAAAGAGCACAGGCTTACAATGTAATTTTCCAAAGTGCAGCTTAAAGAAGTAAAATCACGTTCATTTGAGTTTTCCTCCTGTGAGTTTAACATTTCTCCTCCCCATGATCGAGCACCTCTGTGAACAAAACAAAATGTTTGCAGCATTAAGACTTCTCCTCCTCTTTGCAGTGCCATATGCTGCCGAAAACATTGTGTTCCCCTGTCCCCAACATAGGTACATCAGTGTAATGTCATACCATTATTTAATCATCAGATTTAGCCTGTTAGCTAGCTGTACTAAGCCCATGGCAGAGCGTACATGTTGGAAAGAAATCAGAGTTGTTTACAACATGGCACCTCACAGCGCTGAACTGACTAATGACCAGAGCTGAACTGTCAGTCAGACAGAGCAGACTGGGCCCACATGAGGGAGGGGGCCTAAAGGTGCAGGAGCCCTAAAAAGTGTCTGGGACATAAAGAGAATACAGGTGGATCAGGGGTACTCTGTTTAAGAGAACCAAAAGTTATTTTTTAACATCAGTTATAATTAGGGACGTACAACTGAATTGTTCTTTATATCCCTTATGATGACATATTTGAACTCAGTATCACCAATACTGATACCAATGCAGATATCCACATTTTTTTTGGTCTCATTTTTACTTTTATTTAACTTTTCCTTTTCTGTGGCAGTCTGTTAGTGTTAGAAGTAGATGAAAAGCTAAACGAAATATTTAACAGTCTAATAAATTATACTTTTGATTTATAAAACAGGTAATTCAGTGATGATGAGGTAAACAATTATGACACATGTGTACATTCTGACAATATCACCGCCAATATATGAGGTATATAAAGCAAACTGGTGCAGCCACAATATCAGCTTTAAATATCCAAACATACATTCTCAAGTCTGCCTATTCAAATATTCAGCTTTTTAGGCATTTATATGCCAATACTGAAATTAGGGATGGGCATGACATGACACTCCTGATATTCAATGCCTTGCATTACTGATCGATGCTTCCTCAGTTTGCTGTTTTTTTCACACCATGAAGATGCAGGCAACATCTTTCTGTATAAAATATTACCACAGTTTTGACCAATTCTGCCCCATCTCCTGTAATTTTAGACTTCTTTGTAAATCTTGCTATCAACAACCTCTGATGAGACTGTGACATATCTGATTTGCAGGGCGCGCAGAACAAAGTGAAAGGCACTGATAAGGGAATGGATAAGCAAAAAGACAACAGATATTGTTTCCTTGAGGGAGTTGTTATTAATTCTCTACAGTAATTTGTTTATGATTCCTTTTTCTATCAGTGATTGATTCTATCAGCAGTCATCAAAATTATTGTGTGAACACGATTTAAGGCAATCTATTACATCTTTTTAGTAATAGGCGGGTAGGGAGTACCATGAATTCCTTAACTCGGGATTACTTTAGTTAGCTAATCAGCTGGAAACACCTTCTGTTTAGCTGCTTGCCTCCAGCTTAAGTAAGGATGCTTCAGTTTAGTAAGATGTGGGTCACGCCTCCTGGAGGCCTGTATTCATCTCATGGGGCCACCTTCTTCTCTGCACACAATCATGAACCTGCCTAGATTTGCTTGTGTGCATCCTCTCCTGTTGCACACAGCCATACAAACAGAACACCTGTTATTTAGACTAACTCTGATATGTAAGGTTATATGTCTGCTACTGAATACAAGGCCCGAAAGTACACACAGCACATTGTTAGCAGCTTATTACAGGCCTATATTTTGATCCATCACTCACAGCTGCCTGAACACTGGCTCAAAGAGACTCACTGTAATGTACACTATGATTCTACAGGAGCCAATATTTATTTTTACACAGTGCATCATATTCCTGTTTGAAGGCTGCTAAACACTCCAGCACTAATTTAGCTGTAAACAGAGGCTACATAGAGACATTAAAGGGAGAAATACGTCCTTAGGGAAATAACACAACATGTCAAAAGCTAAATCTGTTGAGGTAAAGGCGGTTGAGGAAGCCAAAACAATCTGCCAAATCAATCAGCTATTAATGGAGCATATTGCCAACGAGCTGGCGTAACAATTACACATTATCTCGCATTAAACATAATTGATAATTCCCTCTCTGTTACACACGAACAGTGGACTATGAGAGAAAATGGAGGAAGGTGGGACAGTTTGCGGTCTCAATCATCGAACTGTTGTTTCTCGTATCAATATTTAAAAGCATTGATCGATTTCAGTGTTTTTTTTTTCTTACCAGAGAGCGCGAGCAGCAGCACGAGCGCCGGGCTCACCAGCTGAACGCCACAGCTCCTCTTCAGCGCGCGCGAACACATCTTCTCTTCTTCGTTTGCGTATAAAAACACACCGTGGGTAATCCTAACAAAAAAATATATATTTTTAAAAGAACAAGCGTTTTCTTTTCGGCTGCGTTAATGATAAAAACAGTGGTTTTGTTTTAGAGGCAGGACATGGCTGGCAGTGTCTGTAGCCTTGTGACGGTTGGTCTCGTGGTTGTCGGTTTGTTTGTGATAGAGGAAGGCGGGCGGCACAGGAAGTGCATTAAATGAATGGAGGATGCACGGTGATTAAATGCAATCTTTACATGAATTATTTAGATGATAAAGAATGATTAAGGGTAATAAAATACTAAATTAAAGAGAGACTAAAATGAAAAAAATGTTTTTGTATTTGAAGCCAACATACAGGCTGAAATTATGTAGCCTATGTAGGTACTTCATTAATCTCTCGTGGTGAAATTTGAGTGTCACAGCAGCTACAGTAAAAGGACAGACAATTTAAAAATACACAAAATCACAAGATCAGTAAACCTCATCCGAACACCGTGTATATGTATACAGGCACATTGGTCCATCAGGTATATTGGACAACTTAAGAAAATGACAAGGTTCTAAGACTGTCCATATTAAATTTATATCCAAAATCACATTGGAATATTTTACGGCATCACCTGAGAAATAACATGTAGCCTGATTTTACAACAAGGGTAGAAAGATATTTGAAAATATATATTTATAAATATGTATGTGTGTGTATATGCCTAAAGTTTGAAGACAGCAGAAGGGCCAATGCTGAAATTTGGTTTTGAGGAACACAGTCTGCCTTTAATTGGAGCAGATTGACCACAGAAGCAGGGCCCTTACTCACAGGTGCTGACAACTAGGCACCTGATTGGCAGCACCTGTGGGTACCTGAAGATCAAAATAAAAGAGCCAATAGCAGCAGCAAAAACAAACAAATAAACACACACACAAAAAAAACCCTGCTTGGCATTTGCAGGTACATTTTCCAATTCTTTCATGAGCGCAATCCACAAATTACAAATGCACGTTTCCCACAGCTTTTCAACAGTTTAACATTTATAGACAAGAAGCATTTTTGCAGCAAATAACAAATAATATGTAATAATAAATAAATCACCAAAAACCAGTTACTCTACTTTTTTTCAGGGTTTGTGATGCTGACAACAGAGGGGAAGAAACGTGTCTTGGTGATGTGAGGTTTTAGTCTGGAATGAAAAGTTAGGAGGAGGAATTCACTGACAGGGTGGACAGACGGGGCCAGGGTGCACCATAACTTTAATATATTGGCCTTTAAAGTTGCTATCCCTGGTTACTGGTCCTTAAAATATCAAACCCCATCACAACAAAAACCTGTAAGAGATTTGGAGCAATATATCATCCCGGACTCTCTTCATAAATTCGCAAAATTGTCAAGATAACGACCTCAATGCTTCATAACAACTTGATCATAATTACATGACGTTTTCAAGATCTAAAGGAAACAACGTAAGCATATCGGGGCTCCATACACAGAAAAAAACAGGCAGCCGTGTAGGCAAACGAAACATTAAATAGAGACCACCCCGACCTCCCTTTTTGAATCCCTTCCTCCATCCATCCTTCCTGGGTGGGAGGCAGAATACGAGGATGTTGGGAATTAATAGAAGAAAAAAACTCCCTTGCTATCACACACTTAGTCTTATCTAAGATTATTCTTCACTGGTGAGACAGGGAGAGGCTGTCAGTCTACCACACTGATGCAGAGTTAAATATCAGAGACAGAGAAGAGGAAGAAAAGAGGGAAACTAAATTTTCCCACTGAGGAGACAGAGAGGCTCAGCATCCACAACAAACGCTGGTGTCAGGGGAGGAAGGAGCATTAGAGAGGGTAAGCTGTGAAAGGGGGATAATGTGTTTTTAAGGAGACAGAAAGAGGAAAAGAGATGCAGAGAAGACATAGAAGACTTAAGTGGTCCTGAAACATTAAGCCATTAGGAGGAGATGGAGGCTGAAGAATGCTGGTTGCCTTTTGGTGGGCATTGAGATGACCTGAGTGACCACAGTTGTATCAGTTAGCTTACAGCACTTAAGGCTTTCTATTTATGCTTGATAATGATAATGATATTAATATTTAAATAATGAAGGCATCCAGTATACTTGTATCAGCACATTGATGCACCTTATTTGTGGACACATGGTTTTCTTAATCACAGTATATAACACTGTACATTTAATTCTTGAATTATCATCTCAAACCACTCTGCTCATTCTCATCTGACATCAACAAGGCATTTTTGCTAAGAAAATAGATGCTTCCTAGATATTTACTCTCATTTGCACCATTCTCTGAGCCCTGAAGATGCGTGTGCAAGGAAATCACAGTAGATCAGCAGTTTCTGGAACACTCAGACCAGCCCATTTGGTTCTTTTCTCTTTCTGAGGCTTTGTTTAAACTTGAGCAGGCCATTGTCATTATGTCTAGATACAAACATAGAGTTGATGCCATGTGACTGGCTGATTCACTCTTTGTGGAAGCAAGCAGTTAAACGGATGTATCCAGTAAAGTGACTGTTGCATTTATTTTTTTGTTTACTATTATCTAAGGCAGTGGAAGTATGTAGATGTCAGACAGGAAAGGCACCGGGTTGGAGCAGTGCGACACTCCACAAGTAATTGTTGTCTGCTCAGAAATAAAGCTACTTTTTGACTAAAATGGTCCCTTTCCTTTAAGTAGGATGCAAACTAATCTAGTACTTGGCTAGAAAGTCCCACCTGCAGTGAACTGTGTCAAAACCTGAACTGAAATGACAAAATATTAAGATTGAAGTTCTACCATAATCTGTTGCGCAGTGAATATCATCAATCATCTTCTCAAGAGTGGTCTCAGTGCTTCAAAACTACTGCAGAAGACGTTATAGCATTTGGTCAGCATTACAAAATTATGAAAACAGCATTTTCGATAGCATTTATTCAAAATGGAAGATTTAATATTTGTCCATTAATGTGCATAAGAGACTTGCTTGTTATTTCACACCCATGGTTTAATGACTGCTGTTTTCTGAGAGAACAAACATGATTAAAGAGGTGGGTCAGCAATCTGCATAAGATCAGAAGCCCTGATTTGTGAAACTGTTTGCGAAAAAAAATTATGGGAAGACAGCAGGTGGAGGGATCAAGTTGTTAAATGGTGTCTTCCATAATATTGAAGTTGCCTATGTAACATAGTGTCGTTTGAATCAGTTTAAGATTGACACAGCACAGATTCACTGCAGGTCCTCTTAAACTTGAGTTCAGGTGCTATAATCACAGGGGGGTTTATTAACCTGCCTGCTAAAGCCAGGCCTACCCATAGATATAGCTGGGGCCGTGAAAGGACCAGTAAATGGGTCCTTCTTAAACGCAATTTAACAATATCAATTTATAGGCAGTGCTGGTGAACTTGCGGTTAGTTTGCACACCAGATGTATGGGCAGCTGTTCTTTAATT
>JAZDUH010000037.1:5390000-5585000 GCA_036419115.1 Scarus forsteni
ACATGTGGGGTGACCTATAGCATTGTTTTATTTAAAAGAAAGAAAAAGAAAATTATTAAATATGGAAATAGGATATTTGTTTACAACTGTGACGATCTGTGAGACTACAGTGAAATACTGAATGTTATTTAAATGTGTACATGAGAATACTTTTATATCTATATGCAGTGTTTAACAATTTTAGACAAGCTGTCATTAAAAAAAGTACATATTCTAGAAATCTCTCGAAACTTCCCCTCCCACCTCGCAAAAAAAAAAAAGTTATTGTCAATACATTTTGAAGAATAATAAGGTATTGTAAAGTGACTTCACCTTTTTAGATCCAAAGCTGCAACAAAGATTTCCCTGAGAAGTCAGAAATTAATCAAGCATAATATTCAGTGACTAAATATCATATCCAGTTCAGGGATGTAAATAAATAACTATAATTTGACATCTTAGACTTAGACAGACTTTACTGTCATTCACTATGCAGCGGTTGTACACAGAATGAGATTTGTTGCATAGGCTACAGTTAGCAGTTAGCAGTTTTTGAATAAAAAGTAGATGATAAATCTTACATTTTTGTAATAATTGCAAAAATCATGTATCACAATTACACTATTGAATGTATTATTAATAGTATTATTTGGCTGAAGAACACCTGCATGCTGGTACATTTACCACTAAATAAATACAAAAGATGGTTTTGGTCTTTACCAAAGCTGTTAACTTAGGGCAGCTGTAGCATAAACCATACATAAGGTGGTGGTCTAATTGTTAAGCACTGTGTATGACTTTTTGTGCAGATGGGTGCATATGTGTGTATATGTGAACATTCAACTGTAATCAAACAATGTTTGGTGTTTTATTTTCTTTGTAATATGTTTTTTTCTTGCATGTGCATCATGGCTGTCTGGCCTAAGTGGACAACTGTGTTTTATTTTCACTGTTTTCTCAGCATTTGTATAAATACAAATTTGTATATCTGTCAAACTTTAAAGACATTTAATGCACACCATTTTTCAACAATAAAAAAATCTAACATTTAATCTCTGTCATGGGCAAATTGATCTGTATTCATTTATTTAGCATTCTACAATTT
Source organism: Scarus forsteni (assembly GCA_036419115.1). NCBI lineage: Eukaryota > Metazoa > Chordata > Actinopteri > Labriformes > Labridae > Scarus > Scarus forsteni. The sequence continues at coordinate 5,391,085 of JAZDUH010000037.1, forward strand.
TATAACAAATACACTGGCTAACACAGTGTGACACTAAGATTTTTACTCAGATCTCTAATATTAAACTTCACATATATCAGGACAAGTAGCTACAGTGGGGTTATATGACATTTTAGTTTATTTAATTCAAGTGCGTAATAAAATTGTGAAGAGCTTATTTTACTTGAGACAAAAAGGATCAAACTACTTTTATGACAGAATATTGTTGCATTCTCCCCATCTCGATGTGAGGCTAAGTGCTTGGTATTCCTAGCCACCATATTATCTATGAAAACGTGATCAACCTCACATAAGGAAAACAAAAGGCTTAGATTTTTATGACACAAATTTTCAATTTTGAACAAAGATAAACATGACATGGAGAAGTTTTAAACTAAACAATTAACCCAAAGAACATAAATATAACAGCTTGTTGTGTACTTTCAGTAAGTCTGAAGTATACCAACAAGATTTAAAGTCAGATACTTTGCATGCACTTCAGCATTTAAGCAGTCAACATGTTTTAATAGATGTACGTTAGCTTCAAGACAAATTGTAGAACTCTGAGTCAATGACTAAAACTGTATCGTTTATGTTGAAAATTGTACACAGTACCTTCTCAAATCTAAATGTGTCAGTGTGTGTCAAAGCATGGTCATTTGACTCACCAAGTTTAAACTTTTTACAAATAAAATGTAATTTGTTTGCCCACAAACAGATCACAGAATTTGTTTATTGCGTCCTATGGTATCAATGATATCAGTGAGTTCAGAGGTGCAAGGTCTCTCCTTTTAGCCTTTGTGTTTATGGCACCATCATGTGGTCTTTGCAGGTACTGAAAGTTTAGACAGTGGCTCAAAATTTCATTCTCAACAAATACCTCACTAAAAGAGCTGAATTCTTCTGACTTTGGAAGCTTTCACTACTACAGCCTAATTATTTGCTGTGTTTAGGTTCAGATGATACAATAATAAGGCCTGGGCAACCAAAATGTTCCAAGATTTGAGATTCTGAGGACGGATGTGAGTTTATGGTTCTGCTTCCTAAGAAGTACATAAATCTTTAAATGATTAAAATGCAGAGAAAACGCTGCCATCCTGGTTTAGGTTTCATGTATCTTGGCTGTATATGTGTGCACACAGAGTTTTAAAAAAGGGAGGAGCCAAAAATCTTGCTAATCTATGCTAAAAAGATTATAACAACTGTTTTTTTTTGCAAACAAAGCAGCAAAAGCTATATGACAAAGCATTTCCTTCAACACAGTGTAAACGTGAGGACATGCAGAGTGCTTGGTTAGTAACAATCTTCTGTCTCCTTAAATCTTTCTACACAGCTGGAAGCAACAGTGGGAGGTGTGTTTGTTTAGTGTAAGGGGATGCTAAAGGGATAGTTTGGTTTTATGAAATGGGGCTACCTGCTGTACATGGCATGATCCTGAATGTGTGCCACAGTGTCAGGGCTCAGTTCTCTCTCCATGCAGAAAAACTGGAAATATGTTGGTGCTGTATGCCATAGTGCCAAATATTTCGTTTAATAAAAATAATTTTGATAGAAAACAGGTAACAAAAACAGTGTGGGATCATCACATGCTACAAACAGATTGTTTATATTTGCTTAATTTCCCACTACCAAGCTGCTTAGAATAGGCACTATTTTGAGACACGGTACAGCCTATGTGTCCTTCCTCCAGCAGGGTCATCTAGTTTGCTTCACAAGAGGAAACAACCACTAGTAGTGGTTCTTGACACAAATATGGCTGCCATTTACTTAGGATACTTTGAAATACTTGTGTAAACAGGAGTACCTACAGGACAAACTTCTGTATGGAGAAGCTATTATACGTTAGATTGACTGTTTTAGAAACCCCAAGGACAAAACAGAGAATCAGAATGAAAGTTCAATTTCCAAAGCTGGGGTTGGCGATTTTGGAAAACTAGCATGAACTTGAAAGTAGCATCTCCTCAGGGCTCCGCCTAGCTCCACCCCCCGCTCACATGCATGCGCACAGCCGCTATATCCAGAAGACTGATTCAACTCCAAACCCTCAGCACAACGTGTTTGTTTCACACTACACCAAGTCATGTCTCAGTCAGCACGAAGAAAACACCAAACAAACATGTAAAGTCAGTTAGTACTCACAGCTGATGTTGATCGGGGTATAGGTAGTTCCTCTGACATTCTCCACATAGCTGTCAAATCTCCTGTTTTGGCCATGAAACTACCGTATTTTATGTATTTTATCCTCTTTCCCGCCGTCCTCCTGTATCAGTATTCTCCTGTAAATCTCCCGTGTGACGATATAATAATAAAAGCATTCCTCTGCCTCTCCAAACTGAGCTTCGTCTCTAGCCTGAATGGGGCGGTAATGCTCCAAAATGATGGATGCCAACCAGCGAAGAAGAAGAAGTCTCACGAGAACTGCCACCTGCAGTAGCATGGATGGCAGTTCTCGCGAGATTAGAGCCAACAGCGGAACAAACTTAGAAAAATAAAGTGTGTTTTAGATTTCTTGTACATCTGTCTTAAAATGTGAGGGATACTGGAGCTTGGTTGGTGTTGTGGGACAGCTCACAGCGGACTTACCTTATTTTCAAAGACAAAACTTGAAAGGTAAGCATTCTCCAGCGGAGTCTGTTCCCTACACGCTACATGCAAATGCACGTGCAGCAGGCACGCAGAATGGCGACGGGATTTGATTGGTGTAAAAAAAGGTATCCCTGCAAGATTATTGGTTGGTGTTTTCCCTGTTTTACTCCTGCTGTAGATAGTGGATATTTTTCGCTCTGTTTTAAGAACACATTATGAGTTGATTACCATCGGGTCATAAAGACCATTTTAACCAGTATTTCAAAAAGTGTATCTAAATCAGATCGCCAACCCCAGCTTTAAGTATTCAGCCTATACTGACTGTTTATTTTGCAAAGACAGAAGCCACAGTTTCAGTAATAATTGTCCTTCATGGTAGCACACGGTGTGCCTATTGTTAAACTTAGCTAGAAAAAACATTCTTTGTCAAAACTACTGTGCATAGTCAGCAGAATAATCCTTAAACATTTGTACATTTGGCTGTCTTTATTTGGGATTAAGTATAATTTGTGTGTTTAGCAAAACTCAAGTAAGACCATAGTTTGCTACACTGCTGGTGGACATGTAGGCTGAGTCATTCCTCAAAATACTGTCCAATCACACGCTACACATAATAAGCAGGTAGAGGCAAATTATGTGAAGCGTGTGATGACCCCAGGCTGTTGTTGCTAGTTTTCTCTCAAAACTCTTTTAATTATATAAAATGTTTGGCACCAATTTATAGCATTAGCGTCTATCCAGAGATTTATGAATGGAGAGAGAACTGAACTGTGAAACTGTGGCACACAGTCAGGCTAAAGGTGCGTTCACACCGCAAGCGACCCAGCTACCAACGTCGCGTCGCCCACTGATGTAGCGTCGCGCGTCCATAAATACCTGTTTGGTCGCCGTTGGCGTTGGCCGTCGGTCGGTGATGTCACGTCCACTCGAGTTTTACCGCGATCATATCATATATCACATAATAGGATGTATAAGCGGACATTATTCCAGCTGTATCCTTTTCACTCACTTATCAGACACAAAACTCTGCAGCTGATGATGCAGCAGCATCATCTGTGAGTTTACCGCGGTCCGTCTGCAAATGTTCTCACTGACATTAGTTCCGCCTAGAAGGAAGTCATCCGCCCTGTAGTCCGGATGAATAACTGCACCGTCACACGTACACACACCACTGATTGGCTGATGCCACACAGCCACACACGACATCGCCTGAATAGATCAACTTTTTTTTAACTTTGATATCGCGGGAAGAGTGAAGTGGTCGTCTTGTCGCCGGCTGTCGCATCGCAGGAGGGTTAGCCCCGCCCCATCGCGGCTGTACATTGACTTTGAATGGAGACTGATCGCCGAGGTAGTACAGGTAGTGTCCGGTGTGAACACACCTTAATGCCACTTCACACAACCTCACAACTACTTTTCAACAAAGCTGAGTAATCTATGGGCAATATTAATATATCCAGCAAATCAGATGACAAAGAGGATTAAAGTACAACCAGTAAAATAGAGATGGAAAATTGATTAGATTTCATCAATACCAAAGCTGTTATCAGTTCTGCTAATCGATCCAATTCTTTCTTCCTTTGTTGATTTCTGCAGATTTTCCATGTGGGCAAATGTTGGCCTGAAGATTTTCAGTGGCAACAATGTCAAACACATGTCACAGCATAGATAACTGCTTTTGCAAGTTGCTGTTGTTTTCACTCACTTAAAGAGGACATATCATGCTTGTTTCTCCTTTTCACTATGCCAGACTAGGATGCCTGTAAAGCATTTCTGCCCTCAGTACAAGTCATTTAGTTCCTTCATTGCCCCACAATAGCGTTCTCAAAATCCTCATTTTAGGCCATTAACAAGGTCTCGTTGAAACACTCGGATCTCAGGATGACCTAAAGTTACCTCGCGATGTCACAGCCCTTTGTGCTCTGATTGGTCAGTTCTATCGGGGATTGAGCCAGTCTGTCCTTCTTCTTCTACTGTATTTTCCGGCAGGCTGAAAGCAGCGTGCGCGTATTGAGTCCCCCTACAGGCCAGAGCTGGTAATGAGTGACTGTGAGCTAGGGAACTATAAACCCCTGCTGCTGGATGTGTTCCTCGGTGACGGTTTTGTGGCTAACGGACATCACAGAGGAGGAAGTGTTTTATCAGATTACTCCAATAAAAAGAAAGGTACCTCGTGATGTCACGACGTTTGAAATCTCGCGGACATCTCCCAATGACCTATTTTCAGAGGCATCAAATCTCGTTCTAGGATATCAGAAAAAATACAATATCTAATTTTTTGAAAATTAAGGGGGTGTAAGGTCTTGTTTACAAATGTATTTAAGGTTGTGCAGTAGGTGCCTTTTGTGAAAAATTGAGCCACAATTCTGGCCACTTCTGAACCCTGTCAGGGAAAGGAATTAAAAAGGGAATTGATTAGCAAAAAGACTCATGATATTGATACTTTGAAGGAGCTATTGACAATTCTCAACTGGAATTATTTTTGATTCCAATCCCGACTGGAAACACCCATGGTTTGTTGGATTTTAGGATGATGGTACAAGAAAACTTTCAGGATGAAACAAAGGTTCAAAACCTTGTTGTATTGAAAGAGCTGTGATGCGCTGGTGTGTCAGTAAAAAGCAGATTTTTCATTTTTGTGCTGTGAGCATAACAGAAGCTGTAATGGTTTTCCTAACTGTTAACCTGTCATTAGACTGCAGAGGTTCAGGTTATGGGCCACAAACTCAGTAGAATGATGATAGATTCTACACATTCAAAGGCAAACATTTTGTTGGTTGTGTGTCCTATTGGGATACAAGAAACTGTGGGGTTTTAATTTTTGGTAACACAAAGTACTCTTACATGTTACTGCTCTCAGTTTGTAATGCAGGTATCTGACTGTTTACTTTCGGAAGTAAAAAGTCATACTTTTTGTATTTTTATACTTTCATGCTGTTATCTGTGTGTACAAATTGGCCAAAGGGGGTACAAGGGCTGCTTAGTTCCCTGCAGCTTCTTGTCCTTGTCTTCTCTTTTAGCCAATCAGCACCAAGTATTAACAAAGATCTTGGTATCTCATAATTTTCTTCAACAGGTATTTTCTGACTTCAGTTTGTCATTATGAGCATTCACATCTTGTCTGCTAAAAAAGGCATCTGACTTATAACCAAGTTCACTTGCAGTTCATAGGCTGATTAAACTTGTTTGGTCCCTGAGGTCTCACTGTTTAGTTATGAAGTCTGTAAAGGTTGAGCTGGCCTTCATCTGTACTTACAAACCAGTGCTGAATATGTTATTCAACAAATCCAGTAAATTATTTGAGAATCACAAGAATATGCAACGTAGGCCATGATTCCTTTTTCTAGTTCACCTCATTCCAAGGACATCTTATTGGTGAAAACTTTTTTTTTTCAGTTACTTGATCACAGTGACATATAAGTGTAACAGGAGCTTTGTGAAACTGTTTCTTCAGTGTTAAATTCAATTTGAACTTTAACTAAACTTGTACAAACTTGTTCCTTTTTTGGACTCGGCAAGTAATCTTGAGAAGGGGTGATTTGTTTAAATGAGTCCTTTTCTGTCCTTGAGACTTTCCACAATGAAAGAAAAAAATATCTGAGTCACAAATTTACAAAGGGAGTCACTGACAGGTATTTTATGAATTTCACTTTCTGTGCGTCAGTCCAACACCTTCTGAATCAGGTCAGATAAATAGTTGGCCCGCTGAGTCACAGATATTTGGATTTTATCCTTGTCACAGACAGTCTCCTTCATAAACTGCCTGAGGAGTTGGGAGAACAATTGAAAAATAACTATATGCAATGCTGCTGAGCACCAATAGAAAATTGTCTAAAATAATGGTTCGTCTAGACTTGTGACCTAGTATAGCCTCCTTTATAACAACCTGGGACACATATTTGACAATGTCTTTTACAAAATGGTTTTGTAGAATGACAAATCATTTTCAGATGAGGTATGTCCAAACACGTCAGTATCTCAGCAACACAAAAGACAAAACTTTACATTTTGATCTAAGTGGCAGTGCATGAAAAGAGAAACATGATGTGCAATGACCCCACACTCTGTCTCTGTCTCTCAAGCTCTTAGTTATGCACACAACATACATCATAAAGACATAAAGTCTGATAAATACTCAAGTACAAATTAAATAAATAAAAAAAATGGTATTTAACTACATCAGTCATCAGGGGAGACAACAGAGGACGGAGAAGGCTGCAGTAGATAAGGAGAGAAGAAAAGTGTATGAATGTCTGCCTGGGGCGTCTGGTGTCATTTGTGGGGCTGTTATTCTGCTTTAAAGTAAATTGAATAAATAGATTAGAGATTAAGATGATGATTGTAGAAAGAAAAACTAAATACTGTATTATTCATTCTTAAAATGCTTAAGATATAGCAATGTTGTGAAGCTGTGACAAGCAATAAACCTTGTACAACACAGCTAAATGTGTGGGTAGCTCCCCCAAAATTGTGCCATCATCTCCTGCATGTATAAGCAGGTGTTCCCATACCCATAGTGGCAGCATTATCTTGTGTCAGCCGTGATATTTCTAAACTCAGAATCAAAATTCCCCGAGACTGTTGAAGTCAAAGTCAAACCATGAAGTGGGTATCACAGGAAGACAACACCACTACTTCACTGAGGAGCTGTGGGAGCTCTTCAAGGGGAGGAGGGGATGTCTGCACTTTTTAGGGACCAACCTTATATATAGCTGTGTTGCTTGTTCTGAAATGCATAAGCATTAAAAGTGATAAATTAGGCTTTCCAGGGATATGAATTAAAATACTAATTGGTATTTTTAAAGAAGGAGAAATAACTGACTGAAACAATATTTTTAAACTTTTTTGAGGAGTTTGTACATCCTTGATATGCTATAACAGTCCACCCATACTGAAAAACCTTTTCAATTTTTTTTTGTTTATCGCTGAGATGATGGTATCCAGAGTCTATTTGTCTGTTTTAATAAATGTTGCAATGGGTTGTTGCATTCCCATCTGTGCATTTCATACCTAAATTCTAAGTCAAATGACTTTAAAAGGTGTCATTGCAGTCTTGAACTGATTGACTTATATCAGTTCATATCACAAAAATTAGTTGCTTTTGCTATCAGATGTGACGTTATTTCATTGCCTTTTTAAGTGAGATCTACACATGAAGGAAACCTCTACTCAGAACACAGCTCCAGTGAATGTAAATATGTACTCCTTTGTGGATCCAGAGGAGGGCGCTGTGACTCCATGATGCGATCAAGGATTACTTTGGATTAAAACAACCATCATTTTAACATTAAATTTACACACTTTTCAAGTTTTTTGTGCTTGTTAACATCACTTTTCGGATTCAATCCAACAGAACAGTGTAGGGTTTACAGAGTAAGATGGCTGATGTTGGTTCTTAATTAAGTCTGGAAAACTTTTCTTATTAAAACCTTAACTCTGTGTGACCCATCATTTTTCTTTCACAGAGGTTTGTGTGGTCGAAAACAGCTTAAAGATACTTCACTGCAAGAGAATATTGAAATTTCAGGGAAGCGTGTCACTCCATTTTGTCCTACAAGGAATAAAAAATAAATTATTTTCCAAAATGATAAGATATTCCCTTGTGGACTTATTGACCTTTCTCACCTTTGACTGAATTACACATTTTTTATCATTTAAAAAAAAAGAAAACAGAAATGACAACAAAGCTAAATGTACGATGGGACACCGCTGATGGTCCCATGTGTAATCTTATGGGTTTCCTGTGGTGCCACTGGGATACGTGCTTCATCAGGTGTGATTGAAGGTTTGATTGACAACTCTCTGCTCCCGCCATTCCCCCTAATCTCGTCTCCAGCACACGTCCGTCTTGTCCCCGGCTTCTGACACCCCGGTCTCTTTGATCACTCTGCATGTTTGTACTGCACTGCAGAGAACTACTGAAGACTACAGCGGGGAGGAGGAGAGCGAGGGAGGGAAAGGAAAGGAAAGGGGAGGATAGAGAGAAAACATTCCCTCTCTTTGTTTTTCGCTCTGTGGCGTCTTGCCTTGTGGGAGTGAGGCTCTTTGTGGGGAATTTGGGAGCTTAACACTGGATGGATAAATGTGTGCGTGTAGGAAGCAGGGAATCCATGTTAGCTCCTCTCTTGTTGACTTCTAAAAGTCCTCTAGTGGCCTGAGACACGACGCCGCTCCATGTCCTCAAATAACCGAAAGGATGAGAGGACAAAAACTGAGAAGAAAGAAAGGTGGAGAGGAAGTATGAGGGATAGAAGAGAACGAGCTGTGAAGACAAAAAGTAACAGAGAGTACAAGAAGAAAGAATTCATTACAGAGAGATAAAGAGCACAAGTGAGATTCACTGCGAGAGAAAGAAATAAAGACAAATGAGAGCAGAGTTGGGGGATGAGACAGACGAAGAGACATGATAAAAGAATAGTTGTTCAATGGGAGAGCAACGAGCCGCAGCATTCATCCGTCAAGGTGACGAGAAGTACAGCTGCCACTCTCTTTCACACAAGACACCACTGCTGATTTACTGACTTTGTCTCTCTGAGTTCAAACACTGGTTAACTGCTGAGCCCAGTGAGACACCATCCTACCTGGGTGAGAGGCCTTTGGGTGGAGTGATGTATCCTCCTCTAGCCCACCATTTCTGACCCCTTATGGAGCTTATCCTATGTCTGTGGCTCCCATTGCTGCTGCGGCAACTTCTGAGACCTGATTATAATTTTACACACACTCTCACACACACACACTCCGCTGAATCAAAGGGAAACATCCTCAATAAATTTACTTCCATATTTCCAGTTGAGCTGCAGAAGAAGTTCAGAGGCACCGAAAGAAGAGGGGGTTTAGCTGCTTATTTGAGAGAAGGATCAGCCTGTCCTCTGTGAAGGTGAAAGGGTCTATTAGCATATTATAATTCCTGTGACACACGTTCTGGTGACATTATGCATTTTCTTTTGCCCAACAAATTAACTTAGACAGAAAATATAGTGATTTTCTCACCTCAGAAAGCTAGAATGCATGGCTATTAGCAAACAAGACTAATGTTATATAATACTGTTTGACACAATTTAACTAAACAGGAATATGTTTCAATATCTTCCTCCTTTTATATCCTCTCCTTCTTTATCAACACACTGCATTTGAGTCTTCCACTGGTCAAAACAGTGCAGTGAGTCTTCTTCTAACAGTTGTCTCAAAACCCCTGTTGTTTTTTCTTAGGTTGCTTTTACACCCAAAGTTCATCAAACTTAGTTCAGATCTTTAGCGGAATTGCATTATTTATTTACTTAGTTTAGTTTTCTTTCACAGAGCTCTTTGACATTTGGACAGAAGCCTGTCAGATGTTGTGTAACAGGCCAACTACTTGGGGCTTTAGCTGCAGCCTTTGTTTTTGACATCAGGCTGGAAATGCACAGTCATCTTTGAGTAATAGCATTTATCTTGTAGCACTTCAGAAGTATTATGTTTGATAAAAATAAAGGTAATGCTGCACTATAGCTGACAGGTGGCACTTGCATATTGACTGATGTGATTTGTAACCATATCCTGCTCAGCTTTGTAGAAGCCAGTATGTTTGAGGACCAGCTAGTGGTGGTAGCATTGCTAACCTTAGAAGCTCTGCTTGATACTATCAGTAAAAACAATGGTAGCTTGCTTGCTGTTGAGATATTTGGTCACATTTAACTTAAAATGCACTGCTTTTTGGTTCACTTGCCTTGTTTCTTACACACATTCAAGATTTCCTGCTGCTTAACAGAAGGTTTTTTCTTGCCGCCATGATGGAGGGATTCATGATTGGCTATATGGATTCATGTTGGGTGTTGGATGTATATATTTGTATATATATGTATATGTGTATCTTTATATGTATATATGTGTCTATGCATATATGTGTATCCATAAAATGAAGAGCTTTATGCTCTATTGTAAAGTGTCTTGAGATACCACTTATGAATTGGCGCTATACAAATAAAGGTTGATTGATTGATTGACTTACTTCAAAGCTAACCATACTCCTATTTTTTTTTTTTTTTTGTCAGGCTGGAGTAATTCGGAATTAGTAGCTGTTGATTTTTAAAGATATATAAAAGAAAAAAATAGGCCTAAATAGAACTATTACTAAATATGCATACATCTGAATAAATATAAATATAAATACAATGAAACTACTAACTAACTAACTATATAAATAAATAAACATAATAAAAAATAAATAAATAAAAATTTACTCCTACAGGCTGGCTAGTGCTCCTTCCTATCCTCTGTCTTCCTGTTACTCCTCCTCCCCTCCAGTGAGGAGTTGTCTGATGGCTTGTGGGACAAAAGAGTTTCTCCATCTGTTGGTCCTACACTTGGGAGGGGGCAGTCTTGGGTTGAACAGGTTCCTCTAGTTGCTGATGACAACATGCAAAGGGTGACTGACATCATCCATGAAGTCCATGGCCTTGAAATTCTACTTGCTTTTTTGTGTTTTCTTCATACTTGATGAGGATGGTTATTTCAAGGCTTTGTAAAGTTGGAAGTTTTGGAACTTACTGAATGGCATACAAATAAAGGTTGATTGATTGATTGACTTACTTGCAACCATACTCCTATTTCTAAGCTGTCCCTTCAATTAGTAGCTGTTGATTTTTAAAGATATATAAAAGAAAAAATAGGCCTAAATAGAACTATTACTAAATATGCATACATCTGAATAAATATAAATATAAATACACATGCACCTGACATGCAGTGCTCCTGGTACACATCAGTAAATGTGCAGAAAGATTCAGCTGCTGTGGATGAAGTGCATGTGTTGCTCAACGTTTAAGCCAATGACCATCCAACACTCCAGCAAACACATATGCACTTCAAACAGTTGTGAACAGTGAACTAAAGATGTTACTTACTGGAAACTTACGGATCACCCAACCTTCATACAACCCTGAGTGTGACTATGAACCATATGGTTTTATGGTCAGTCTTATAACTCGATAACCTGAAGTCATGGTAATAATAATAATAATAATAACAACAACAAGCAGATCATTATTTATTTTAAAAGGCTGGATGAATAAAACTAGGATTTATCTTCTGTGACTCCATTGTGATGTCCTCATGTTCTACGGGGTAGGGAAGTAACTTTCAAGATTGAACACCCTCCTTGGACTCTTTTGGTCAGCTGGCCTGTGACCCTGATGAGATGGACTGAGGTGCTGATGAGGCCTGCAGGATGAGATGAGGAGACAGACTTCTGAAGAGCTGGACCTTGACACCAATGCGACGACTGGAGGTGCCTGGAGGGGGCTGTGAAGATCACAGCATGACACCTCAGTGCTAGAGTGTACTAATCAGCTGATGATGTAAATGGTCTTGACAGAAAGGCGGCCAATGAAGAAATAAATGAGAGGCGTGGACAAATGGGTGACTAAGGTGGTTTCCACACCTACAATTTGGTTGCATTGTCCTTATTTAGTTAAAAATAGCGAAAAATTAGTACTTCCCTTGTTGTTTCATGCTCACACTACAGTATTTTCAAAACAACCCTTGTCGCACCAGCACCATACTGAGCTGCACATAAGTCCACCTTTCGTCATTACGTCTCAGCCAGCATTGCTCTGACTGCAAGTCGTGCTGTGCATTATGGGAAGAAAGTCAGCCGCCCTCAAAACTATACTATAATAACGATCATAGCAGAGATTAAGTGTCCTTCATAAGATTATTCAGATGAGAATATTTATCATTGTTTGACATGCACTGCAATATAAGTGCAAACAAACTCTGTGCATGAGGAAGGACTTTAAACGCTTTAAACGGTGTTGACAGCAAGGGACACAAGATAGCTTGGTAACTTATTACAACCAACATGTAGCAGTGTCTGCAGAAAAGTTTTACAGTCATGAATTATCCTAGGATCCTTGGATTTTAAAGCATTTTGAATCAGTCAACTTTGTTGAGACCTGTGAAGATCTGTGAAGATGTAAATGGTCTTGACAGAAAGGCGGCCAATGAAGAAATAAACTGTGACTGTGGGATCATAGACATTGTGATTAAATAGTATGTTGTCATCAGCCTGGTTGTCTGTTTTTTGCTACTTCTGATGCTTAAACTACTTCAGTCATGGGATAAGTTAACTTGTTACACTTTCGGTTGATTGGTTGATTGTGTCCTCAGTGCAAACAAACCACACCAGGGGCCAATTGGAAATGAGTAGAAGTCACCTATTTCAGGCAAGCCTGGTGTGGTTGTTTGTGCTGAAGCAGAAGTCATTCAGGTACTGTGAATACAAATACATTGTTACAAGCACGAAAAATCTACTTGTATGTGAACAACATCCCAAGCATGTAGATGGGAGAACAATCTGAATGAATGCACATATCTTTCTGATGAATCTTCAGGTACCATATGTAGAAACACCCTTACCTTTGCTCTCTGACAGAAGGCAATCACTAGCAAGAATGAATAACATTTCCAAAAGACAATCTGGTTATTCATACTGTACATTTTTTTTAAACAAACATGCTATTTTTTCTTCTTTATAATCTGTGGATGCTCTTAATCCCCTGGTGTGTCTGTAAGAGCTGTGTAAGGGGGCATCTCTCTTTTGTTTGGAAAAGAAAGGTTTGTGTTGTAAGTTATTGCATTATGCATATGACACTGAGCTTAGAGCAATGGTCTTGACAGAAAGCTTCTACTTCAGTCATGGGATAAGTTAACTTGTTACACTGTCGGTTGATTGGTTGATTGTGTCCTCAGTGCAAACAAACCACACCAGGGGCCAATTGGAAATGAGTAGAAGTCACCTATTTCAGGCAAGCCTGGTGTGGTTGTTTGTGCTGAAGCAGAAGTCATTCAGGTACTGTGAATACAAATACATTGTTACAAGCACGAAAAATCTACTTGTATGTGAACAACATCCCAAGCATGTAGATGGGAGAACAATCTGAATGAATAAAAACATGAATCATTAGTCATTCCGCTGTTTGTATTAGGATATCTGATAAACTTAGTTTATTAACACTGCATTTTGCTCTCTGACAGAAGGCAATCACTAGCAAGAATGAATAACATTTCCAAAAGACAATCTGGTTATTCATACTGTACATTTTTTTTAAACAAACATGCTATTTTTTCTTCTTTATAATCTGTGGATGCTCTTAATTGTATACTCTATTTCGTTTAGTCCCTGGTGTGTCTGTATAGAGCGTCCCTGTGTAAGGGGGGGCATCTCTCTTTTGTTTGGAAAAGAAAGGTTTGTGTTGTAAGTTATTGCATTATGCATATGACACTGAGCTTAGAGCAATGATTCTCAGCTAAGTTTTGGCCTGAGCAAAATGTTTTCAAAGTAACTATTTAGCGGGCCCGAACACAATCAGATGTTGATATATAGAGATGATTATGAAGAAACTGCTACCCTTGTTTTCCTAAAATAAAGACTTTTAATTGGTTTGCTTCTACAAGTATTACATAATGTATCAAGGGGAGAAAGAGAGACGAAGAATTGAGAGAGAGAGAGTGCTGGGGCGATCAACTCTCTCCATTACTCACAGAATCAGAGATAAAAAACATGAATCATTAGTCATTCCGCTGTTTGTATTAGGATATCTGATAAACTTAGTTTATTAACACTGCATTAACATCTTTAAAAGGATTTATCAGGCAGAAATTGCAGTTTTCAGGATGAGGAAAGTCCTATGTTTTTATTCTGTAAAATTGGAAGCAAATTTGTTGAGAAAGACAGAGATAATAATGTTTTTTAATATTCCGCCCAATTATAACCTTTTGATTTTTTTTTCAAATTTCTGGATTTTTTTAAAATCCAGACCGATATCTGTATAACAAACAAACAGACGGACCCTAACAAAAACACAATCTCCTTGGCAGAGGTAATTAAATTAAATACAATACCCTTTAAGACAGTTCACCTGCATGGATCAGTCTTGTTAGCAACACTGACCTTAAATATACAGCATTAATAACACTGTACGTTTGCATCATCTGTTATTTGGTTGTTGTTTCCTCCTCATTGTTATGCTTGTGCGTCATAAGCTTTATCCAGTCCCAGACACCCCCTGTGTTTAGACTGGTACCACCATGCACACTATCTGTCATGTCTTTAGCCCATGTCTCAGCAGTAAGCTGAGATAATCCTTTCTGTTCATTCATATTATCTCAGTGCTATTTGCTGACCGATCCCAAGGCTTAAAAACTTGTGACTTTCTGTCTTTGACAGATTTATAAACCCCTCTAAACAAGCTGGATTTGTTGTGTTGCATAATATTCCAGGCTGTTCCTGATGTTTATTTGTCATGTGCTGTTTGGTCACATTACCTTCAGTTTTAATGTTTGTGCTTCATGTATGAACAATTGGAAGTCTCATAGCTCCACTGGTCAGGGGTGACACTGTGGTGAGTGTTTCTAATTTTGAGCCTTGTGCCAAGGTTTGGGCCAATGAGTTCAGAGAACAATTAGGATTTGGTAAGGATATCCAATCTTTGTATTGGATATCCAGAATCCATATTAGTGGTTTGACATCAGTGGCATAAGAAAGATTCCTGAGCTGGTGCTTACAAACCTGCCAGTCCAGATCAGATCAGATTAGTCCAGATCAGTTCTATGCAGCCCTGTGTTTAAAGTATTGGTTATTTCACTGCTGTAAGGGTGCTGAAAGGCCTGTGTATAGCGCAGAGGAAGTTAACAACCAAGATAGGGCAGTTTGTGTGTTTATTGCTCTTGTCAAACCCCCAACTTCCCCAAAAAAGGGCATTAAATGCTTGTGTTGTAGTGGCGGAATAATAACTTTAAACAAACAAAGAAGAAAGATAAAACACAGCAAAGCAATAAACTCTGTCAGCTTTATTGCAAAAAGGCTATGGGGTAACTCCAAATCATGGTTTGAAAGCAACAAAATACTTTGAACGAGGCTGAAGTTTGCCAGCACAAAATTATTTTGTAAGGGTGCTCTGCCTGGCCGTGACAAAAAAGTATGAGATCATTTAGAGCAGTGACTGAAGGTGAAATGCTATAACCCTCAGTGCAGGTACTTAATGCTACTTCAGTATACAGATCTGTATATTGACCAACCAGCATGGAGAGCACACAAGCATCTGTGTTATCAAGGCAACTGTTAGTAAGGAAACAATATATCAATAAATTCAGAATATGTTATTGTTATCATGCCACATGCACATACCCACAGCTGTGAAATGAACCTAGCTCTACAGCCAGTAAACCCCTAACTGAGTACCTCTCCCTATGTGTGTCCATAAGTGTGATCTGTGCTCTTCTAAATAAGAGTGAAGCTATCATATCACTGGTGATTTTTGTATTTGGCCTCACCACCATGTGTCTTGATTGGTTTCCTCACTCTACTCTCTCTCATTGGTTGTTGGGGTAGCTGAAGGTGCATCGCAAACCTATAGCACAGTGTTGTGTCAAAAAAAGGCGAAAAAAAACCCTCTAAGTTTATCAAGTCTCTTATTGTCTTGTCTTTTGTCTCTTTGCATACTTCTCACAAAAATGGCATCTAACTGCAAGCACATTCTGTACAGGTACTGTCAATGAATGTTAACGAGTCGAACATGACATCATAAAAAGTATTGTTTCAGTTACTCTTGCAGCCACACCTTTGGCTGTACAGCACTAACCCTCAGTAATAGATTGCAACATGAAAAACTATTGACAACATGCACAGATTCAGCCTCTTGGGGTATGAAGTGTTGTTCTCAGTCAGTGGTGGTCCACTGTGAGAGTGAAGGGTGAGTATATAAACATACAATGTATTTTTACAAAGTCAGGAAAATCTGATGCTTTCATAATCAACAAGGCAATATACAGCATTTACAATGCATTTATGTATTTTTACGTTTCAGTTTGATGTTATCAAAAATCCTTGTGTGTGGAAGGTATGATTTTTGGAAACAGAGAAGGAAAATCACTGTTTCCTAAAATACCTGACTATGGGCCTGATCTACCAAGATCCAAAATAACAGGTGCTAAATTGCGTGTGCAAACTAAAAATTGCATGTGCTAGTAGTGGGCGTGTTGCAGGTGATCTACTATCACTGCGTGCACAATTGATAACAGGACTAAAAGTGGTGTGGGCCTTACCTCTTTAAAGGAGGATTTTGTATGTGCTACCAGTTGTCACCATGGAGAGTTTGGGAGAGCAGAGAGGATGTAAATGAAAAATGCCGTTTGTTTGAGGTAAACACACTTGCTGTCATTTTTTTGCCGCATGTCATTTTGACAGACAAGATCAACGCTTTTTCCCCATGCCATATTTCTGTCTGTCATTTTTAATTTTCCTTTTCCGACTGCAATGAAACATAATCTTGGTGGCAGCATAAACATAGTTGCACAGCTTAATCATCAATAACCTCTCATGTGAAGAGCAGTCTAACAGTTATGTGCATAGACCGCGCAGGTACCTGCTGCCTTTTACACACTGACAGAGTCACACTCTATGTGCACTGACAGCCTCTAAACTCGCAGTCAGTGCTTGGAGAGTGTGATGCAGTCAGCTCTAAATGACAAACGGAGTGATTATGGCTATTAAGGTTTTCTTTTGGTTTTTACATGGATGAAATGACCTCCTCAGTGATGTGGAGCGCAAAACAGAGAGGGCTCTAATTTCGTAGACCAGGCTCCGTGTCACCGTTACAACAACTGAGAGAGCGGAGGGGCCATCACGGCGGGCATGGGGGGCCACGAAGCGCGTCACCGTTTGGGCCAGCTTCCGGGACAGATGTAATCTGTTCCTTTGTCATTAAAAGGAGTACAAAATTAAGTGACAGACATTTAAACACAGCAGCAGGCTAATCCATTCATGCTTGTGATCCACCTGCATTCCTGGTCTGTCATCGCCAAATAGCAGAGCTTTTGGTGATATATTCTCTCCCTGTATCTCCTCCTCATCCTCCTTGCAATAATGTACATCATCTTTTTAGATCACGTTAAGAATAAAGATTAAAACAGAGAAATATATAGAAATTTGGTTAATGTGACCCCTGTTTGTCACTATGATCAGAGCCTCCGCTCAACAGGCCTCTGCCTCCCCCCCTCTCTGCTCCTGCCTGTTCTCATCAGGTCGTAAAACAGCCTCCGCTGCTCAGCCACAGCTGCAGCGGAGGCTCTGCAGCGTAGCCACAGCTCTGCAGCGGAGGCCGTTTTAAGACCCGATGAGAACTAGAGCCTTATTTAGCGGTGTTTTTGTGTGAAAGTAACGCGCTGAAAATTCTCTAAATAAAGCGTGAATGCAGACCGATATCAGATTTTTTCGGTGGGAGTTCGTTTATGTGTGTTTTTGGTCAAGTAAAATATGGCCCCGTCTGAGTGCAGAGGAACTCTGAGAGAGGGAGGATTTGGTCCGTGTGCCCTGGGCTTCTGTTGCACATAAACACTGCTGTAGGGGTAATTTCTGCCCTAAACCTTGTGATAGGACCCAACTTATTCCATCCCGGAATATCGCTTTAAGGTTTAGTTCAGGGATGAGCAAGCATGCCTAATATGATTTAAGTTGAGGACACCGTTGCCATAGTTAAAATTATGAGATTACAGAACAAACATGTAAGTGAAGCACAATGAAGTCAGCTACTTTATACTGAGTTGTACCTTACTCTAAATGTCAAAGCTTTGAACTCTTAAGTTATTTTGTTCAACTTCATATTTCTTAATCTTATAGCTGCTCCCATGTCTGTATTTCTTTGTCTTGTTAACAGTGTTATCATATTTCTGCTAGTTCCTCTCTTTTTTCATCATCCTTTGCAGAGCTGTGTATATATGCTGTAATCAGCTGCAGCTCACCCTTTTTGTCCTCCGTTCTTTTAAATCAGGCTCCAAAAATAGAGAAATCTAATGATTTTTATTCTCTCATGCAGAGAGTAAAACCAGGCCTCCCCTGCTCTTTTTGTCATTTAAGCAAAAAGCAAAAAAAAAAAAACTTCCTGCACTTTTCGTGCAGTGAAAAAAAAGGCTTAATCTTATTAATGGTGGGATTCCAGCCTAAGCCTAATTTGCTGCATTGTAAAATACCAAGGTAATGTAATGGCTCTTTTAGGGATACAAGACAGATTACAGCATGAGAACTCTATCAATGAGATAATGAGAACTATGCCCAAAAATAATCAAGGAAGAGAACAAACAGGAAAGCTGTTATTAAAGGGATACACAGAAAGTCCTTCAGAGGCCTTTGTGTTCATTTACTGTATGCATGCAGTGTACAAAAGGAGTCATGCATGTACAGTGACACACAAAATACCCACAGAGATTTGCAAATGAAGCAAAGTACCGCTTGGAAAAACTCTGCATCTATCAAAGCGTTCTCTGCAGGAAGTTAGCCAGCACTCGTCTCTTCATCTTTTTCTTTGCCTGCATCGTCCTTCTTTATTCTCCTCCAGGGATTTTTTTTCAACAAAATTCAAAGTGAAAGGATTTTAGAGGCTAACATTCACAGCTTTGTTTGGAGATTAGTCAAGGAGAAGAAAGACGATGAGAGTGGGTGCATGTGTGTGTGTGTGCAGGGTTTTTGTGTGTGTGCCGTGGCCCTTTGTTGACAGCTGATGCAGAGTTAATGTGATAATGACAAGCAGAGATGAAATTTGTTTCCTGGGGAGCTGCATCATTCAGCCGTTGTGGGGGGTTAAAAGGTCCAGCGCAAAGCAGCATCAGCAAACTGTTAGAGCGTTTTATATTTACAGCCACTCACACTGACATCACAGAGGATTGTAGACGGGAGCAAAAAGCACTAATCTCTGCTATGGATGTCTAAGCCACGCTGCACTCCTCCATTTTAACTGGTCTGTCATTTATACTATTATTCATGTCAGTCATGTTTTTCCTTAAAGGGCTACACCACCAAAAATCTGAAGACACATCACTGCTCTGCAAAGTACTGCAACAACATTCAAGTAAGTGACTCAAAACATCGCTTAAAGTGATGGTTACAGGGACTGTGAGGAGTTTCTAATTAATTACAAAAAAGTCTCACTTTTCGATATATCCCTGATCGAAATACACACTTTAGGATGAGTTATAGCATCAAAATAGGTTATCTATAAATGCTATTCCTTAGCCTTACGGTCGGGTCGGACAGGACTGAACTGGCCTGGATACTCAACTTCAGGAGCAAGACAATTAAAACTAGAGCAAATTTATATTATTCGGACACGTCTTAGAGCACCGGGCTGTAAGTAGTGATATATAGCCGGCTACAAAACTACGATAATAAGTTTTCCAAAAATTGCTTGTTGTCACACATCAAAAACTACCACTACGTAACTAGAAAGAGATACATTACCTCGCCGCTTTGCATCCTGTAAGTTGTTGAAAAAAGAAGTTGTAAAGCAATGCAAAGTTCTCAGGAAGGTCCGAGCTGCATTTATTAGCATCACAACAAACACACGCTTTGGCTTGGGTCTTTTGGTGTGTTCCAGTTGTAGTCAGAAGTAGGAATTTCCGGGTTCTGAGTAGGAAACTGCAACTGGAACGTCCCCCGAAGTTGGAATTTCCTACTGGGAACTCGGTGAAACCTCGCCACCCCCGAGTTGACAATCGAAGATGGATGCCCCCAGTGTGAACAGTTATTTAGCTCCTGTAATAATCAATTTATTTGCACTTCTGACTGGGGTGTGTTGCTCTAGATCAGCTGTATACATAGTATTGTTCGACTTATATTTACAAAAATGCTGCCATAGTGATAATCACATTCTTCATGTGATGTTTGTAAGCAACAACGCAGGGCGTGCTAACAACAGCTAACAATAGCCTAGTAGATCGGCGTGTTTTTTTCTGACTTCAACTGGAACACCAATAAGTCGGAGATGATGTCACTCCCAGTTCCGAGATTACTGGAAACGCAGCATTACGACAGTTGCCGCGCATGCTCATGGGTAGCAGAGTCTTAATGTCGCCGCAAATAGATTCTTCTCATAGCACCTTTAAAAGCAACACAAAAGTAATAACTAATACTGTATAAAAAATATGGTTTAATATCATGACTGCAAGCACATTACTACCTCTTCCCTTGATTATTAAGCTTGTTAAAAACAAAACAGAGATCAGGTGACCATAGACTTCAACTGGGCATACATCATGTGATTTCACAGAACCAAATTGAACTGAATACTAACTTGACCGGAACTTGACATTGAAGTCTGGTGCAAAGTTCTTTCTGACTGTTTGTTGTTTATTGGGCTGTGTTCAAGGAGGTACGGCCCAACCTGAGCCCCACCAATGAACCAAACTAGTTGGATAGATTTTAACTGCAAGAAGCTACAAGATGATTCTCCACTACTTTTCGAGCTGTCAGACAGCTTTTGACATCTCAAGAGTAACAGCAAGAATGTCCGTGTAATGTGTTTTTCTATCACATCAATAAATAATGAGCAGGAAATTATACACAGAGCATGACATGACACTATCTTACAATTTAGCTGCTTATTGTGTAGGCTGTCAATGATTGACCATCAGATACAGTGTGAGCGCATAAATCATGCACGCTGGTTTTGTATCATAAACAAATCAGTTGCAGAGAGTTAGTGGACATTATCCAAATCAACTCCCAAAGTCCACGCACCAAAGCACCGTGGCTTTGCGCCGACCGACAGGCTGGTTTGCACAGCACCAACATCTGTACAAGTAGCAGCACATTGATTCAGTCAACAATTTACAAGACCCACCACTGACTAGGTCACTCTATTGGATATAATAATCACTCTTCTTGCAGAGTGATATTTTTTATTCCGCAATGTGCACTTAAAATAAATACAGGACAGTATGGCTGGGTGGAAATCACAATATGTGAGGGGAAGTGAGCTGCTTGGCAGGGGTTTGCACTCTTGGAATGCTTGTCTAGTTCAATATTTTTTGTCTCTTTTAGAAGTACAGTTGACAGAGTCAGAAAAAGGGCCCTTGGGAAAAAGTATGCAGGCTAAAACTGAGCCTGACCTGTTTATAACTGTTAATTGTCATATTTAGATCAACTCAAACCCATTGGTCTTGATTAAACTGCAAAGGTTTATTAGCCTACTTAAACTGGAACCATTTTGCTTATCAATTTGATGTTTTAATCAGTATTGACTTTTATTAGAACAGGAATAACTACCAAAAAAAATCAATTTAAAACCCAAAATGGTCTAAAAAGGACAGAAAATGGACACATGAACATTTCCTATACCATCAGTTTCTTATTCTTTTATTTATTTTTTTTTGCAGTTATTTTTAAATTTTCAGTTTACCTACTATATCTAAATTGGCCAACAATCTGTGACAAAAGATAACTTCTCAAATTTACTAATGTTTTTAAAGAGTATGTGTGGATCAATATAAATGTTGTATTAATAAAAAAATAGAAATGATCGATTCATATGCATAATCTAAATCCCACTCAAGCCAGTTATGTGTGCTTTTTTATTTTTTTGTGCGTAATAGCAAAGAAATTACTTTCTTTGCTATTACTAAACCATTAGGTGGAAGTTTCTTTTGCCCAGGGAGCTACGTTTTTGAATTTCTGTTTACAAAGCCACCAGCATGTTTACCTGGTCTCAAGTGTTCCCCTCTTACCCTGCTCTCCCTGTTGGTAGGTTGAGGCTCTGTATCCTGTGAAGCTTTTAAACTTTTAAGCCCAAAAAAAATCAAAAGCTGAACACTCCAACAGTGAGGAATTTGCAGAGAATAAAGCGTATTTGTAATCTAACTTTGCTTCAATTTTGCCGAAATACAACTACTAGAATTAAACAACACCTCAAGGAGAAACAGAAGACAAACAAAACAGCATTCATTGTTTTTTAATTTTGGGAAAAATAGACTAAATCCCCTCTTGTATTGATATTTATGCAAAAGGCATGCATACTACATTGAAACTTGTTATCAACAACAACAATATATATATATATATATATATAAAGACACTGTGAAGTTTGTAGGTGACATGCATTTAATAAATAAGTCATGGCCATCACTGAAAGCAGTTACATTCAGGTATCAGGACAAGATTTCACTTTAATGACCAAGCATTTTGACCTGGATGTTTGACACTGGCTCTTATTAGCTCTTCACAGGAAAAACACTCAGAAGTGTTACAGTAATGACCACACAGTCCTGTCTGAACACTTGCTCACATAAATGAGCACTTTGTTTGCCATCGTAGATTGCATCGTAAATAAGAAAGATCTCTATCCCTGGAGTCAAAAAGTTTGTCTGCAACCCTGAAAATGTGAAGTGGGTACAAACAGAACTATAGTCTGGTCTGTACTTACCTTCTACTCTCTAATTTTTCATTGCTAAGCATCCAATTTACCGGGGGAGGCCACCTTACCTACTCTTATCATTCTACATTTATCAATTCACATTTTAATTTAAACCAAGAAAAGTGAGCAGCAAGTCACAGCATGTTTTAATGATGATCATTTTACAGTGTTTAAATGTTTGATGCTTATCTCAGAGCTGTGTTTATCTATATCCATATATATCTTTCAGAAAACAAGACTATTTAAACACCCAACTACAATTTTCACTCTTCTTCCAAGTAGCCATTGGAAGAAGACACATAAACATATTTGCAGACTTGTCAGTTTTCCTTCAGGCAGCTGTAGAACAGAGAAAGTTTACCCATGGACAGATTGCAGAAATCCAGACAGCGAGTCAAATTTAACTGAGGTAAGACGATGCTACTTTTCCCTTCCCTACATTGGTCTCATTCACAGAGCCTGGCGTAAACCATGCACATACAGACACACATTCACCCACATACACACAAACATGCTCGCCTGCATGCACATTCAGCTGGACATGTTTTAAGGTGGAAGAGAGCTGATGATGTAGTGAATGTCACTTGTGTTGCACCACATCTGCATGTAATGGAAACAGTGCCCCCCTGGTGGTAAGTAAGACCTCTGGTAGTTGCTTCTGACTTTCAACCCAAAAGCCAGACTAGAGTGTGATGACGTGCAGAGCTAGGAGAGGGCGAGAGCTATGATGACTGACCAATGTTGCAAGGACATGCTGAATTGTGTTGATTGGTATGGTCGCAAAATCACAATTTCCTGGAGGGACTGCGGAACTCATACATAAAGCAATTAAAATTACTTTACAAATTTAAAAACAAGATCGTGTAACATAAAGAGCACTATATATGTAAAATTAATAATAAAAAGAAACAGACTAATTTTCCTGTGTTTCAAAGAGGTTACAAGATTGTATACAATATATTGAAAACAATAGGGAAGAAAAAAAGTTGTCAAAATATGTTTTTTTCTCCACTTTTTATCCACACTGCTCTTTGTCAGGTGAACCAAAGGTCAGATTGTGTATACTCTAACCTTCTTGCACTTGTTGGGGCTGTGGCTGCAGTCAGTTGTTCCTGCCTTACAGCTTGTTTTTCCACTATAACCCTGAAAACGGGGCATTAATACATCACATTGTTTAGTTTAAAGCTATTCAACAGTAGTTTGAGCAATGAAATAATGGTTAAGCTAGTTTGAGCTGTGTTAAGGCACTTGAATACTAACTACATAAACTTGCCTGCTGTGATATTCAACCAAATGCAAACCATAACACACTACATCTTCGTTCACTTCCACTGCTCAGTCCTTGTTTGGTTTGGGTTGCTTTCCAAAAAACACTGCAAAACAAACTCTGTTCCTGAGAGGTGTATCTTTGCCTCAAGACCATGAAACCTTTTTTATAATACAGGAGAAGAATTTTAAAACTGATTCACTGACTCACATGAAGCCAGGCCATAGAGGTTTGATTTTTTTTGTTAAATCTTTAAAAGCATATTTTTACTTGGTTATTTATTGTCTATTATTTTTTGGCTGACTTTTTGTTGTAAATTACTCGTACAAAACAGTTTTCACATTTCAGAGTGGTTCCCTATCCCCCCCTGTTTTCTATGTCTTATGATGTGTAAAGTTTTACAGGAAAAGCGCTTCTGACTGGATGTTTGGCTGCAGATCTGACAGAGGGTGTCCAGCATGTTTCTGTTCCTGCCTCCCTCCAGCAGGTCTAGAAACATGGTCCAGAATGGATGGAAGTAGTAAAGGGGCACACTTCAATGCTCTTGGGAACCGTCCTGGACAAGTGTGCTCCACTTAGTGTTCTGCCAGAACAACTCTGACAGCGTGTTAATGCTCGTGAGAAGATGGGTGCCAATACTCCACCCGTATTAGGTTTTCCACCAGAGCACATGCCATATGTTCTGTTCCACCACAGCCACATGTCCCCATCTCTTACAGCTTAGCCCAAAAGAGACCTACAGTGTGAGATGGGGAGTATCAGCAGATTTTTGCTCAGCATTCTGCTGTTCATGTGTTTTTGTGTTCAAAAGCTGGTACAGTTAGGGAAAAAAGAGTCCCTTGGTACAAATTGATAAATACCAACATAAAATCACTTGTCCTTCTCTCCACTTCACAATAAAAGCACTGAGTGTTCACATTGGTAAAAGCTCCTTATTTTTCACAAGAAATTTGTTTCCATGTGACAGATTATCTTTATTATATTACAGTCCATTCTTACCCTTGATAAGTGAGATTTCTATGCAGCAGCTTTTTGATTGCTGGATCAAAAAAGGTGCTTGTTGCCATAAATGCCAAAAGTTGGCCAGTGCTTTAGCAAAGGTGATTCATGTTGGGTCAGTATTCTTTGAAATAATAATAATAAAACAAACTTTCTTTCAAAGTTGCTATTAGAGGATGACATTTTTCGTGAATTCCCCGTGGGTCACGTGATTCCCACTGGAATCCCACGGGATGGGAGTCATTTTTTAATTAATCCCATGATTGGGACGGGACTGGATAAAAAGGAACGGGAGTGGGAACGACATTAATCGATGATCATTTTCACAGGAAAAGCGCTTCAACCAGATGCGTCCATTTTTGTTGTCATCTCTCAGTGAGAGCCAACACTCTTGACCGCGTTAGCAACACAAAAGAACTACAGAAGTTGTTTGAGTTCCTGTCACCACCGGAAGTGAAAAGAGACTCGGAGCAGCTGCCGGCGGCACACATTGTTTAAGCCGACCGAATGTCTGGCATGTGAAACTTAAAGGCAATGCCTTTTATATGCACTGCACTTTTACCTAAAATAAAAAATGCAACATTAATTCAACATGTTTGGTTTTATTCAAACGGGAACGGGACAGGAGTGGGAGCAGGATGGGAGTGGGACAGGACAGGATTAGTTTTTTTACTCTGGCCCGGGATTGGGACAGGACAGGATTTTTTCTCTGGGAGTGGGACGGGACAGGAGTGAAAATCTGCTCTATTTGCTCTTGATTTTTTAAGTATTCTGAGATAGATTAAGTAAAAACGGTGCCTTAGACTGATTACATTATGAGTCCAGTATGAGTTTTTTACAGCTCTGCAAGTCAAACATTTTCTCAAGCTCAGAGATCACAACTTTTGAAGTGTCTGATGACATTTAAAAACACAACTGCTGGACCTGGGTGATGGTCAGAAATACATTTGTGACAAACACTTTATGAAAAGTATAACTCACCATGAGAAAGGATAGGAGGAGTAACCATTTTTAAAATCTAAATATGGAGACAATCACAAGCATTTGCTCTGTTTTTATCATCTGATTTAGTAGGCTGTAAGTTATCTAATGACAAAGTAACTTATAAAACTACTGGATCTGATGTTCTATTGATTATTGGTGGGTATTTTGCCTCAACTGCCCTCCACTTACAATCATTGTGCCAAATAAATTTATAGCACATATGGAAGAGTGTTTAAGCAAAAGGTTTAACCACAAGTTTATCTCAAGTTGTACTTTTTGTTCAATTTAGTGTTGATGAAGTTAGAGGGCCTTTGTGTATAGTTTGCTTAGTCAAGCTCCATAGATGTACATGCAAGGATCAGGTCATCCTTTCAAAATAAAACACCCTTTGGTCTCTATTACTCCTCAAACATTAAAACAATTATTTTGGTTTTCATGTCCCAAAACCAAATGATCCGCAGCTTGATACCAGTCCTCACTTTCTAAGTTAGGATTCTTACAGGCAGTCAAACAGACAAACTTACAGACAAATGCTGACAAAATGTATTTACCTCTATGGTAGGTAAATAAATTTGATTCAAATATTGGCTACACTGCGTCATGTAAAGCCTGTGATGGAAAAGCTTTGCTGTGAATATATCTCAAAACACACTGAAAGTCTGTGGCTGATTTGTGTGCTACCTTTGGCTTGTGATGCAGTGGCTTTTATATCAGGCTTCTGTGTGGGATACACTGAGGTTGTGCTCCCCTGCTACCATTAGCCTGCCTCTTTTTATACATTTCACCTTCTTAAGAGCATCAATAGAAAGCTTTGCAGGAGCCACATTAAATCTCCACACAGTCAACTTTCAGATTGTAGGGTCGTATTTTGGCATAAACAACTTACAAGCATGGATCCTTTCTACCTTAGATCAACAGTTCATGCTGCTGATGGTGTTTGTGTTATTTTCCTGACACACTTCAGGCCCTTTTGTACCATTTCAGCATCTTTATACAGCCTATTTGACTAGTATGTCCAATCCCTTTGAACCATAGTGTACCCTTATTCTGGTAGCTACTCCTAGCAGGATCATGGACCATGTTAAAAAGGTAAGATTTATCTCAAACTGGTTTCTTGAACCCGGCAATGAGCTCACAGTTCTCAAGTGGCCCTGTGAGTCACAAGACCTGAATTCAACGGAGGAGCTGTGGGGTTCAGAACAATCAATCAATCAAACTGGTTTCTTGAACCAGGCAATGAGGTCACAGTTCTCAAGTGGCCCTGTGAGTCATAAGACCTGAATCCAATGGAGGACCTGTGGGGTTCAGAACAATATATTTCTTTTAGCCTATGGATGTTCAGCCAACAAATGTGACGCTATCAAGTCAATATGGACTAAAATCTGTGAGGAATGTTTACAGCATCTTGTTAAAGGCAGTTTTGAAGACGAGTGTCCAACTCTGTACTGGCAAGGTGTACCTACCATAGTGACCAGTGCTTAAATATCAGTTTTTGATCTGCTTACTTCTCTTTAAATTCAAATGTTGAGTCTCGCCATAACCTGCCATTCATACTTTACCACTGTTGTACATTTATTTACTCTATTTTTTTTATATCTCTTAAAGTCTCCCTTAAGCACCATAGTGTGAACAAAACTGCTCAAACTTGTTTTTGTCTCTGCCATGTCTCCAAGTCTGTCAAATCGACTTGGAATCATAATTTATCGGGTGGATTTCTTGTCATTTTTTTTTTACACTTTTTCTTTCCTTGCTCTTTCCCTCTGTTACTCATATTTATTTGACATTATCCCCATCTGAACCAAACCGACTTGTTTTGAATTTCATTAGTATGACAAGATATTTCACGTCACCTTATAATAAGGGGAGGGATGAGTTTGTTTACCCAATTTACAAACTTATCCATCAGACTCAGTTTGGATTAGCCTTTATTTTTAGGAGGAATTTTCTTTTCCCATCAATCTCTGTCTTGCTACCCTCCATCTAATGCTTTCATGCGCACCTTTCTGTCTGTCTCGCTCTCTGTCACAGTGCTCTTATTAGGCAGGATGTTCACACTTGATTCTGCTAATACATAGAGGTAAATGAAACACCTAACCCCTTCAAAGTGTATTTATGTCACAGTGAGTGTTTGTTTTTAGGCTGAGTGAAAGAGGATCTGCTATTTTTCAAAGACCAGCATACAAGTCTTAACACAATTCACTTGACTTTAGTTTTTGGTCTGCTTCCGTGGCTTCGACAATGTCTCAAAGTCTCATTTGATATGCAAACAACTGACATCAAATGCCTTTGACCAATTTTAACATACTTAAAATTGAAACTTTTTGATGAGCTGCTACTCCCACTCTGTCTTCATGCAACCTTTCCCACTGACACCTCCACACCAGAGGAAGAGCGGACACTAAGGTTTCTATGTCCATGATGTTGAAGAAACAAGATAAAGAAGAAATTCTAAACATTGTCATCCCTAAAGTCTTCCAAAACTCTTCTTCAGTTGATACATCTCAATGTCTTCTATTGAGGTGTCCTCCATATTGAAAGCAGAGGTCCCTATACAAACCCCACACAACTAGGGAAGCCTTTTTTTTATGCAAATAGGAAGCACTAAAGGCCGACTGCAGAAATGTGAATGAACTTTGATTATTTGAGAGTGAAAGAAGCTCAGTCGAGACAGCTTCAGGGTTTAAAAGCAGAGAGACACAATGTCCTTGATTTTCAAAAACAATTGAAAATCTGGACTCGACAGAACACAGTACTTTTCCACTTTTCATCAGTCCATCTCAAATAAACTCAGGCCCAGGGAAGCTGATGCCATTTCCAGGTGTTGTTTGCATATGGTTTTTAGCTTAAATTTGTTGATCTATAGACAACCTGTCTTAAAGGTTTAGTCAACGATGTTGGAGAAAACGAGTGGAGAGGTTGTTTTTAAACAAATTTAGACCCGCCTCCCTTCATACCTCACCCCTCGCTCCATCCCCGAAAGCTGATGGACATGCATCGTCATGGAAACAGCTGTAGAAACTGCGTAGCTGACCAGCGTAGGTAAAGTAATCTCGACTCGTCAAAAAACTCGACTGACAATATTGATCACATCACGACAACAGTACATTCTGGCAGGTTAGACAATAAGATGAATGCCCGACAGCTGTTACTGTTATGTGAAGCACCACAAAGCTAACGTTGCTTACCTATCCAGCAGAAAGACGGCGACATCCGCGTTCACTTTCAGATCTTTCAGTTCGCGGAGTTCCCTCCACCGTCGCAAAGCAGCACCAATGTTGACCCGGGTCTTTGCTCTTTTGTGGTCATAGCCCTTCTTTTTCACTTTTCACTCCTCTGACCTTTGTCTTTTGGGCTGTTTTTCAGCCATTGCTACTGCATATATTGTATCTCTCTCTTATGCTAACTGCGCATGTTACGCAACCTACTACTCCCCCTCCCCCTCTGTCTGATCTGCTCATGAGTATGATCTCCCCCTGGATGTGGGGAGGTGTACTCTGTTTTGGTAACTTGGCCTGAGCCACAGTATTTACCTGCTGAAATTCAGAGCCAAGGCTGTGTATTAAAACTGGACTTTTTTTTCAACATGCTGTCAGGGGGGACATCTTGTGGATGGAGAGGAGAAATACGGTGAATTTGACAAATACTGCATTAGATTAGAAGATTATAAGATGATTACACCTTTAACTGACAATGGTTTTCCGATATGTTCATGAGAGTAATGTATATATGTATATATGTGTGTATATATGTGTATATACACACATATATATTCTGTTTTTTTTTTGTTTGTTTTTTTACATTTGTTTATTTTATCAGCTTCATTAAAAATTGGCTTTAAAGTTGACCTCAAACTTCTGTGACTTATCCAGGTATTCTAAAGTCTATGTTAATGTCTCATTTTTCACCTTCCTCACATTCATTTCCCTCAAAATTCAACTACAATAACAGCAGCAATCGAAGAGTCACATCTTTCAGCAAAGTATCTCACTTTTCTACTGTAACATTACATTAACATGGCCTCCTTTATTATCCGGTGAGTATAAAACATGTATATACTTATGACTGTTTATCTGTGCTGCTCCTTTGCCTTGGCAAGCCCAGACTGTAAACCTTATCAAACATTCTGTCTGATCAAAACCAATGAATAATGAATGAGAGCAAACAAATGCATGTGTAACTGAGTGCGTGTTTGTTTGCTGTGTTTTTATGTGAGGGAAAGAGAGATGGGAAGAAGGAAAAGTAGACAGAGAAGAAGATACTGGGATTGAGTCTGATCAGGATTAATGAGTTATGATAATGAGAACAAACAATTGTTTGATAGTGGAAGAGGAAGCCCTGAAGATAATGCATGAGAGAGAAAGAATGGGGTGGGGGGGACTTTGTTTGGTTGAGTTAAATGTTCATACTGTTATGTTTGAGGGGGCATTTTGAAAAAGCCTACAAAACCCTGATTTTTTCTTCGGCCATGTTTAATGGTTTCTCAGAGGCACATTAGTTTGTAATTAAACAGCTGTATAAAACCAACAACCAATCAAATTCTTGATCTCAATCTTTCTTTCTTTCTTTCTTTCTTTCTTTCTTTCTTTCTTTCTTTCTTTCTTTCTTTCTTTCTTTCTTTCTTTCTTTCTTTCTTTGTGTGGAAGCCACTCTCCCTGATCATGATTAAACACAAAATGTTCCCCACACTCAGACAAGGCTTGAGTCTAAATACAACAAGCAAAAGTCATGTAAAAAGATTCTTGTAGATTAAGATTTTAAAAAACTTCTCCAGCGACTTTTACTCAGGGTGATGTAATGTTAATGGACATTAACACCGTTAAAAATGTGTTGCAGAAAACTTTACTACATAATCATTGCTTTCAAAACACTCCAGAGACACACGCTGCAAATATTTCAGACAAGGCCAAATGAGATAGCTTCACACTGCCATAATCAGTCGGGATTGGGGATACTGTGTCACTTTCACTGTGGTTGAAAATCCAGACTTATCAATCCCAAAGGGTTTCAAACATCAAGCCACATTGCACCACACAACCTGCACAAACCATAAACAAAGTGATACTAGGTGCCACATCGTCACCTGACAGGCCACCTGCAGTCGCTATTTATACTGGGACACAAAAATCAGACATTTTATCTGTTTAAGAAATTTTTTAGGGGGAAAGGGCTGCACATGCAAAACAACAGAGAACACAGGGTTATTAAAGATGGAGAACATCCTTCTACAAAAGCCACAACAGCAAAAGTTGTGGCTAATATGCGAGACATGACAAATTTTATACAGCATCTAATCTCATATCCAGGTAGGCAGGAGACATTTTTGTAACTTCATTGTAGGCCAGAATAGAACTTTGATTTTGATTAGAGCTGCAGCTGAAGGCCGATGAAAAGAGATTGTGGAGATTTGCTGTTTTAGGATGGTTAAAGACCAGAGGTGCTGCTTCATTCTGGATCATCTGCAGAGGTTTAAAAGTGCATGTAGGGTGGCCTGCTAGAAGAAGAGATACAGTAGTCGAGTAGTCAAAGTGACTGCTTGTACGGAGACGGCATGGATGCTCATAGCTTCAGTATCACTTGTATTTCCTCTGCCAAGGAGGTTATGTTTTTGCCAGAATTGGTCTGTCTGTCTGTCTGTCATGCAAAAACTACTAGA
Organism: Scarus forsteni; assembly: GCA_036419115.1. Lineage (NCBI taxonomy): Eukaryota > Metazoa > Chordata > Actinopteri > Labriformes > Labridae > Scarus > Scarus forsteni. The sequence continues at coordinate 5,422,772 of JAZDUH010000037.1, forward strand.
TGGATTTACATGAAAATTTTACCAGAGGTGAGGTTTGGTCCAAGGAAGAAGCCAATACATTTTAGTGCTAATACGATCCAGATTGATGTCACAAAAAAACATAACATTTTAAAATGTCAATTCCCATTCAGTTATGGCATTATGGGAGTTGAAGTTCATTTGTAAACGGACGTCTAGTTTTTCAAGCCCATGTCACAATATTTCCCGGCTTCCCTTGCAATGCCAACAGAAGTGTTGTCCACACTCCCCGTCTGCACTCACAACTACTAGTAACATTACTGTGAACCCATCAGTGTCATAGAAAATAAAAACTGCTCTTAACATGGGGGTAGTATCTCCTGTCTGATTGGACAGTGATAGACATGATTGACAGAACGATTGTCCATTCACCTGCTGGGCATGCTTCGGGGTTGCAGGGGAGCTTGAGCCTATCTCAATTCCAGTCAAGCTCACACTCATATCTGAGGGCAATTTGGAATCACCAGTTTAACCTAACAGCCATGTTTTGGGGTCTGTGGGTGGAAGCAGAGTGCTCTGAGAGAACCCTCACATGCATGAGAGAACACGTGAAATCCAAACAGACAGGCCCTGACCAGCATGTGTTTTGAACCCAGCAAACTTCCTGCTGTGAGGCACGCACACTACTTGCTGCACAACTGTTCACCCAAAATTAAATATTTCATTCATGAAAGCAAGAATAGCTACATTATTTATCACAACAGTCAAATAAAAAAAGTTGGAAATGTAAAAAAAATGTTTAGTATTTCCTTTTAAAACAAACACTAACACAGATTTTACAAAGAAGTTATGACAGGACTTCAAAAGTGCAGGATAAACTTATAGTTAGGCTAAAATATTACAAAATAATCAAGATTATCATGAAAGCAGCATTTATTGACAATAATTGCAACCCCAAAATTCATAATCATCCCATCCCTGCCAGGGATTTGCTTGTAAATACATGAAGATACCTATTTTTATGTGTTCTTTTTTGTGTAATTGTAGAAGAAGATGAGGGCTTGATCAAAAATGGAACTGGAGACCTTGAAAACCAACTTCGAGATCATTAAATTACTCAGGCACACAAAATAGCTCAAACCTGGACCAATACACCAACAAGGGCATGTGTTGTAATCTTCTGAGGGATGCTGGGCCCGCTGAGATTCGGCTTTTTGTGGCTATATGCTTCAGCTCTCTTTCATCGTTTGACAGAGGTTAGAGTTGTCAAGTTGACCCCCCCTCATCAGCAATAGACTCCGATGTGTGCGCAGGTTACTGTGCTTGTGTATCCGCATGTCCTCTTTGAAAGCTGTGCCCATCGTATCAGTCTGCCAAGGCTTTACTTCCTCCCACACACCTGGATAGCCAGCTGGTCCAACCACCGGGAGCATTACAGAGCATCACACATACACACACATGCATACACACTCGCTCAAAACTGTCCTTGACGTTTTTGATGTGTGTGTAACATCATGAGCTGTGCTGTTCACTTAGAAAAGAAACAGGCGAGCCTTCTGTTCAGCCTCCAGGTGAAGTATTGATCCCCCTCTCTCTTTCTGCTCTCTCTCTTTAAAGCCAGCCTCCTGGCTTCGGGACGAGGTGTGAAGTTGTAGTCAATGGCTGTAAAAACATGTTGCTCAATGTTCAGAAGCCTTTAAACAAGTGGTAGGCTTTTTTGACAGGTGATATAAAAGCCAGCCCAGGATTTTCTTCAGAGTTGAAGGAGTGACTCATTTTTCCTGTATGATGATTTCAGCTAACAAGATGCACTTAAATCTGAATGCAGCCCCCAGTTATTAGTGCAGATCAGAGGTGCCACACGAGGACTTGAACAAACTTTATCCCCTTAAGAACTTAGTTTCCCGGGGGTGGGGTGGATTAGCAAAGCATTCAATCAGCAGTATGGATGAAAGAAACTGGAAATAAAAGCCTGAAGTGTCAAAAAGTTGGAAAAGACTTTTGAGACGAAATTTGTGACTAAAATAATTTAACATCACAAGCAGGTAAAAAGAGGAGATAAATCAAGACAAATAAAAGGAAAAATCTCCCTTTGGGAGACTCTTTTGCTCAGAAGAAGATAAACGGCTCTGCTTGAAGCTTCCAAAAAAGAAGACTGAGACAAGATCAGAGTGGAGTCAGAAAACAGCCTGATAGCAATCAGGTACGTCTGAATGAGCTATGGAAGAGGACGGTCAAAGAGTTTGGCATAAGTGGAAGGTAAATGGTTGATAAAGGTCTGCTGTATGGGGCAACAAGAACTGCTGCTATTTATACGCTTCTGACACATTTACAGTTACCAGCCAGTGAAAGTATATCTACAGGGTTTTTTTCTTGTAGGGTAAAATCACAGTGCTTGTGCCTGAGAGCAAGAGAATCATAGTTCAGCTCCTTTAGATTGTCATTTCCTTTCTGTGTGGAGTTTGCATGTACTTCCTATGCATGCAGGGCTGTACCCACATCTGGGTTACTGAAAACTCCTGTAAACAGACCCCAGCAAGTCTATGCATGTCCAGTACAGACCACACGGTTCTACCATGCTGTGCCATCTGTGCCTGGTTTTTGAGAGTTTTCACCACCTAAGGGGGACACATGTCAGTGACATACCCCTGTCTTTTATTTTGAATGAAATATTAGCTTTGGTAGACGGCCTGTCTCATGGCATAAATGAATTGTCTGATTATGATTCTCAAGGCCCACCATACAGAAATAAATGCTCATATAATTTTAAAGAGAAGACTTCCATTTGAAAGCAGGTGATGATAAAATATGGCATTTGTTGCTTTGATAAGAAAAGCTAAGTATTTAGGTCCTAAAATAAATGTAGATTTTTCCTGAATTGAGGATGGATAATTTCTTTTTTCACTTATTCAGTTGTCTTTTTTGTAAAAGAATGTAGAGAGGAGAAAGATATGTTGTTCTCTACATTGACTGCAGTATTCATCAGAATTGTTATCTGAATACTATGATGTGTCCTCTTTAGCTTTTCTTTTCAGGCCTGGTCTTTCCTTTGCAAAGTGTTTTTGGGCCTCTGGTTGACTCTAGGTCCCAGAAAGCTTTACCCTTCATCCCCCTGTATGGTCTGCCTTGGTGCATTGGTAGGCTGTCTCTAGGTACTCTGGTTTCCTCCGATAGACCAAATGCATGCTCATCATTGGTTGGTGGACAGTGTTGGGGAAGTTACTTTTAAAAAGTAGTGTTTGCTCGTTACTTCTTTAAAAAAAGTAACTCATTACTTTACTTAGTTACCCTCTATGAAAAGTAACTTTTCACATTACTTCTTACTTTTACATTACTTTTACATTGCTCGACTTTGGACAGGACCCCATATCTGTTCCTAAATGTGAAGGCCTACAAAAAGTTCTACTACAGAGAACATAACAGTTATGTCTTTTATGCTCTTTGTTTTACAAAATCATGTCACATACCCTGTGGATTGAGAACTCTTGTCCAGTATTTCCACAACCTGGTAAAAAGAAGCAACCTGGTTGATAAAAACAAACCAAAATAAACAACCTCCAGCTATTTCCTTTCCTACCGTGATATACTACTTTTTTAAAAAGAGAAATCTACATAAAGTATATGTTACTTTTCGTCTACAATACATTTCAATATCACAGTGCCAGCATTTATTCAAGAAAAGAATGTCGCTTATAATAAGCAGACCTGGCAACTTTGGCTCTGGAGCATGCTCCATGTGCATGAGTGTGTTGAGGGGCATAACCAGGAAACAAGGAAGTAGACAAACTGCCAACCGCACTCATGTTTTGTTTTATTATTGAGAGCTGGGAGATAATCAGGGGGATTCACACAGACAGAAGAGCCCCAAGAAGCAACTTAGTGTTTGAAAACAAGCCCCAAAAAAACGACCCGCGGCCGTGACTCATGAGATTGGTGGCCCTTAGTAGCTTATAAGGAGCAGACTTATAAGGAGCAACACTGCTCGTGTCTATGTTGGCCGCTGAGAAGGCTGCCCACATAGACACGCTGCCCACTATGTTTCATTAACAAATTTTCAGTAGTAATGCGTTACTTTACTTTTTACCCGAAAAAGTAGTTATGCTACTGTAATGCGTTACTTTGTTACGTGTTACACACAACACTGTTGGTGGACTTCTATATGTTGACTTCTGTGATATGTCTGCAACTGATCGAGGGTGTACCCTGCCTCTCTTCCAATGTCAGGTGAGGTAGACCGGCCCCTTCAACTATGACCTTTAAAATACGTACTGTTTGCTCTCAATATTAAGCAACATAATACTTGGAAATCTTTTTTTTTTTTTTTTTTTTTAAATCTCAACCATTAAGCCTTGTAAGGCCTTTAGCCCTACAGATATGACCTCAGACAGGGACATCAAAACTTTAAGTAGTTCATGTTTAAGACATAGTAGATATGTAAGAAGTCCTTGGACATCCGTTGGAGTGTTCTATTATTTTTATCTTTACATCCGTCTGTCAAAGTGAGCATTTGTACAACTTTAAAGCATGTCTCTCACACTCAGTTTCACTTTTTTAATTTTGCCCTCACAGTTGATGGATGTGTTACCTTTTAGCTAAGCTTGTCAGTATTCTGTTAAGGCAGGCTGAAGATTGTATTCACATCAAAGAATTGACAGGAGAAGGACCACTGACTTTGGCCTCAGGCCTATGACCTCCAAAAGTCTTGACAGTTCAGTCTTTTTATCGGTCTAGTTGGGCATTTGTCCAAAGTTTGAAGGACATTCCTTTAAAGAATTCTTGAAATATTGTCTTTACAATCAAGGCATGACAATCAGTACCACAGCCTTGACTTTTTAGCTTTCAACTTGATTTTGACACCCTGTAGTAAGACTGGATGTTTTGTAGACTTTCAGATGTATCCTTTAGAGTGCTTCTGGGACATTGCCTGTACAGGCAAGAGTCAAACATAACAATCAATGAAACAATAAATCAACAGATGAATGAATGAATGAATGAATGAATGAATGAATGAATCAATCAATCAATCAATCAATCAATCTTTATTTATGAAACACTTTTCATACATAAAATGTAGCACAAAGATCAGAGTCAGAGGGTACAGAATGAACTATAAAACCCCACACACCTTCCCAGCCCACATTAATACAGACAGCCACTTACACGCAAACGTCTGAAGAAAATGTGTCTTCGCATTTTTATGATTTTGCGTTTATAAAGGCAGATAAACTTATGAAAAAAATTATCCTGACTCTGACCTGTAATCAGTTTAATTTGTGTCAAAGCAGGCATTTGTGCAATGTAAGTGTAGAATTCCTTGAAGTATTATAGAAATCTTCTGCTGACAAGAAGGGAAATTAAAAACCAATCAAGCTGGAAGGAAGTATGATAAACAATAGTCCAGAAAAAAGAGGATTGCTAACTGAATCATAGAACTGAATCATGACTACAGTTCATATTTGCTGATGTTCCTCTGGTTTCTTTGAGTGAAAATGTGCCGATTAGAGCAAACATGAACTTCAAATTTTATTTGAGCTACAGGGAGGGAGTTCAAAATTCAAATCAAGCAAAGAAAGTGTTCATTAAATCTTCAATTTGAGAGGATTTCAATTTCAGCTTGAGACCCAGTGGGCTTAAGACAAAAAAAAACACCAGAAACACTTCAGATAAGGTGGACAAAGCCAACTTTAATTAACCCTGAAGCTTTCTTGACATGGTTTTACTGCAAACCCAGACTTACTGTGCATAACTAATCACTTAAAATGGAAGCAAATGTTTATTAAGCCTTTTATTTTCTAATTAATTCACCATTTATTCACAGTGGAATTTTCCTTGTTTAATGTCTCATCAGGCAGTCACAGTTGAAACAACACAGTGCTTCCTAACTGGGTTTTCGGCTGTGCTGATGTGCATAATGATCTATAATGCATGATGTTGGATTTCCCCGAAAGAGCGATGACGATAGACCTGGCAATCCCTGCTTCCCCCTACCTCTTATTTTCAACCCTAAACACCGAATGCGAACATACCTGATCATACTAAATGCAGCGAAAGCTGAACATTTGGACAGTCATTCATAATGAATATGAAGTTTTGAATGATTGATAGGCAATAAAAGCACTGCAGCTGTGATGGGACCACTGAATTGCAGCTGAAAAGGTTAAACCAGTGCATACAGATCCATTTTCGCTTTTCCGACTGAAGAAGCATATACACTTAAACTCCATAGAACACGATAGAAAGCTCCTTCATATAATTGGGTGTCCACACCAAAAGTTTTCTTGACTGAAGCTGCTGTCTCTTTGTGACAGATCTTTCCTCTGTTAGCTTGTTTGGTTTATTTCATTCATCAAGGTTATTCCTGGGAACGTTTAAAAGATTAAACTTTTTTACACCGGGGTTGTTATGAATGCATTCCAGCCAAACCTTATTTTCTGCACTGAAGACTTTATTGTCAAGAGGGATTCAGCAGCAGAACAACCAAAAGAGTCAGTCAAGGAAGCAGAGTAGATGGGTTTAGAGTTGAATAAGAAAGGAGGAATGCTGTGAAAAAAGGACAAAAAAAATCATCACATACTGGCGCATGCGACTTGATGCACTCTTGCACAAAGGACAAAAAAGCTATTTCAAGTGCAAATGTATCTCTTTTGAATTTATTGCTTCTATTCCAATTCACGTTTTGATAGTAGTGACAAACGTTGGTGAAATGTGTTACAGAGAAACATTTTCTGTGATTTGTTTCTATGTCAAGCCTCTGTATTAAAAAAAAAATTGTCATTAACACTGTAGTGAAAAGTTGTATTTATATTTTCACAGCGTCATCTGCCCAATGATTGCTGTTGTGATCATCGACCTGTCACACAAGTGCTTGTCTGCTGGATCCATTTCTTAATCACTGGGACGACTTTACAGAGAGATGAGGAGATCATTTAAAGCTGTGGTCTACGATTTGAAACCGCAGCCTGCCCCCCCTTCCCTCACCTCTCCCCCCCGTGTTCCAAGATCCCGCCCCCAGCTCGTGCCGCCTCATAAAGCCCCCTCGGACAGAGCTACGAGCGACTAGCACAATATATCAGCAGCAAACTCAATCAAAAACAGCTCAGCTCAACTGAAAGTATCAAACACGACAGACATCCCCCTTTTAACACACAGCAGTAGCCATTTCAATTGGACCGGTGGCAATGCGGGTCTGGCGCCGCCAGAGCGGAGCCGAGTGTGGGGGAGGATTTATCTTTCTCAGCCTGTCCTCCCCAGCTCAGCTTACAGTGCAAACGATTAGCGGCTAACAGGCTAACCCGCTCCCCTACAAGTTATTAGCCCATGCAGGCACAAACTAACCAGAGTTATTCAGCAGACATCTCCCACTGTAGTAAACAAAGCCATTACCTGATCAACCAGGGGCGAAACGGTCGATGCTGAAGGTCTGACGGCCGGCTGAGGCTATTCGTTAGCCATTAGCCGTTAGCCGTTAGCCGTTAGCCGTTAGCCCGCTAACAGGCCTCAACCCGCGGGCAGAGCTCCGTTGGGCCCCGCGGGAGAGGGAAGCGGCTTCGGTCTCGGCGCTAGGCTTTTCCGGCTCCATGATAGTTCAGTAGCTAACGCTGCTAGCTGCTCACCGGAGGTAGAGGGGAGGAGACGGGACCATGACGCACTACGCATGACGCTGCGTAGTGAGAAAGACAGGGGATTGGATGGACTCACGGACCAACTCACGGACCAATTAATAGTCGCAGGTTCTTAGGTTTGATTGGTCAGCTAGTATGCAGCTTTTCAGCGGATATACTGAATGGATTTTTTTCGTTCTTTTTGGTCTTTATACTGTGTAGGTAGGACCATAGGACCATAACAGCCTTATAAATGGTGTTATTAATATGTACAAAGCTTCCAAATCGTAGACCATAGCTTTAATAGCAACCATATGAAAAACACTTTGTATGTCTTTGTCATGGAAGTCCCCATCGAGATAAGTCCTCAGAAGATTAGAGTAGGAACCCCTCTCGACATATTTGTCTTTGATCAGTGATAGGAAAATAAAAAATGACGGGTAACATTTCACACATGCAGCCCAGTTGCGTCCTGATTCCATGGAAAAAGAAAGCTACACATTTGCATGTTTCCTTTGTATCATTTCATGTTCACAAGCAGCATTTTAGGCAAGGCTGAAAGGCCAAAGCTGACCGGACATTGTTACATCACAGTCAGCATTTTTACTGTGCATTATGGGATGGAGGACAGACATTTAAACTACTCACAAAGCTGTAATATAGTAACAGTGATGGTGGATATTAAATGTCCTATGTAAGATTAAACAGACAAGCATGTTTATCAGGGGCTTTTGGTATTTGCTGGCAGACTATAGAGGACATGAGATAGCACAGGAGCATTACATCATAACACCTGAAGTAAATACATTTAATATCACACTCTCCACTGGGGGGGCGGCGCCCTAGCGCCCTCTATTGGCCAGCCGCCACTGCTGTTAGCTCAAAGTCTTGACAACACAGATCCACTGGGGCAAGGACTAGCTTTATGTCTAGCTAGCTATAACATTCTGACCAGGGACATGGTTGCAGCAATGTTCCCTCTCCATTTTTACTTTGTTGTGCTACTGTGAATTTGAAAATAAATACGAAAATGAAATAATAAAATACGTTTACAAAATGTAATGATAAGTGATCGTTATACATAGTAATCTTGTTTTCGGGGGATTAAGGATGTTTCCACACCTAACACCAAACAAACTCTGGTTAGCTTTTCTGGAGTGACTGACGTTAGCACTGCTAGCACTGCCAGCCTCTGGTCTTCTGAACAGGCTGACATCTACAAATTTTTTTGGAACATGTTTACACTATTGCTCCAATCAAAAGGCAAATGACAACTGTTGCGTCAAAAAAGCTTTATCTTTGATTTATGACACAGAATACTTTGAAACTTATTTGAGCTAATCAAAATTATTACTTGAAACAGGGGTTTAATGACATGCTGCAAGTTTAAAGGCAATCTTGAATGTATCAAATCTTTTTGTAATCCTGTAGTAAATAACTCTTTAGGATTAACTGTCTTGACAGAATCACAGTTTTTTTTTTATCACAAAGAGCTGCAGATAATTGTCTTTAGATGTAAAGAGTGTCAGACGATGACCTTCACCAGTATTATTTTGAGTCTAAATAAGTTCCTCTTGCACATGGTATATCATAAATATCATGTATTGAAGTAACTTTTAATCACCTTTTAACAACAACCGAACACTATTGCCTCCTGTAGAGATTACTGATGAGAACCCTGGTATCTGATAGGAGCATCCTGCCTCCCCAGTTCCATGATATCCTCTTACATGAGGCCATAGAACTCTGATGATGGATAAGACTGTCAACACAGCCTGCAGGTCAGTGAGGTTGAAAAGCTCATAATTGTTTCTGTGTGTACACAGAAACAAGGAGAATGCAACACAAGGTCATATTTTTTTCTGACCATGTTATATCATGTTTCTTGTTTGTATAGAGACATGGCTGCCCAATCCAAGTGCCTTGCTTTTAATAAAGAACATAGTTAAGATCCCTTTACATTTTTGTCATCAGGCAACTGGTTCAAGATGCAATGTGATTTTGAAATTTCAGATGGAAATATCTATTCAGGTTGATCAAATCCATCATGAGAGGGCTGGAGCCCATCCCAGCTGGCATTGGGCAAGAGGCAGGGTACAGTAGCCAGCTAACCACAGGGCAACCAGTCATTCTCACACTCACACCTAGGGGCAATTTGGAGTCAATTAACCTACTGAGCATGTTTCAGTCTGTGGGAGGAAACTGAAGTGCCTGGAGAGAACCCACATATGTACAGAGAGAACATTCAAACTCCACCCAGAGAGGCTATGGCTGAACCCAGAAACTGACCCGGCGACCTTTTTGCTATCAATCAATCAATCTTTATTTGTATAGCGCCAATTCATAACAAGTGTTATCTCAAGACACTTGACAATAGAGCAAGAACTTTTCATTTTGTGGATACACATATATGCATAGATACATATATAGGCTACATATAAAGATACACATATACATATATATACAAATATATACATCCAAGAAAAAACCTTCTGTTAAGCAGCAGGAAATCTTGAATGTGGATCCCAGTCTCATGATGAACAGCAAATCCACACGGTGCTGTGTTGGGTGTGTGGGCAAAGGAAGGGATGTAAGAGGAGACAAGTGGACTAGAATAAGAACTAAAGTTAGGGACAGGTTCATGAACACAGACCTGTCATCTGATTTATTAGAGGTTAGCCTCTTGAGATGCTACATCTCATATTCAGAAGGGTCCTCATGTCTAAATGGTTGTGGTGATCATTTTATAGTAGTATAACCAATGATATTCTTACTGAAAATAAGAATTTATGGTAGTGATGAGCTCATGGATGCCCAGACCACAAGTGCATCCCAACCATATTTGTCTCCATTAAGTATAAATGTGTTAAAGGCCTCTTGAGATGTGACATCCCATTTTCAGAGGGACCTCATGCCTATGTGGTGAAAAAAAATAGATACTGTAGATGTATTGATCATGGATAGGGAGATCATGCTAATATCTACATGAACAGCTATAATGATAATGGGAATGGAATGTTCCTAATAAAATGGCCAACTATGTGTCATGTCTATAATTGTAGTCTTATCACAGCAGGAGAGGCTCTCCATGATCCCAGGCCACCTACAAGACAAGAGAGAGAAACGAGTACAGGAGCAAACAAAAGGGGCAAAAGCAGATGTGGAGGGAGAGAGAGAGAGAGCTAGAGCCCAATGTGCCAGATCCCCCCCGGCAGTCTAGGCCTATTGCATCTTAACTATGAGTCTAATTTATGAACTAATTTATAAACTATAAGTTGGTCCCTAACTGAAAGCTTTATCAAAGAGGAATGTTTTAAACTGTGGTCGGTAAATTGTTCCAGAGAAGAGGAGCCTGATAACTGAAGGCTCTACCTCCCATACTACTTTTGGAGATTGATGGTACACTGCCTGCTGTGCCATCTTTCCCCCCACCTGAAAATATGCTTACTTGTAATTGTGCATTTGCATGCATGATGGCTGCCCCACATGCCTAGAATCCATTTAGAGTGTCACCTGGTTGTGTCCTCAAAAATGAATGCTACCCAGTTGTGAGATGTAGTATTTATATTAACTTTTGGGGCAGTGTGGGTTTAGAGGTAAGCAAGTTCAACAAAGAGCAGGCATGCCAATGGTTTAGAGTTGTAAGACATGTTTGCCGACCCTATGTCTCATCTGTAGTGATAAGGACACTGATCAGAGGAGGTTCACAATCCAGACTCCAGTTTACAAGTAAATATGGAAACCTGGCAAAGTAAATGGAAACACATCTGGATCCATTAGATCTGTGCACAGAGGACAATACTGAAGAAAAGGCATATGGATTGAGCTGGCACTGTGGTCGTATTTTTAATTCCTGGCACAAGAAGGACACCTCAATTTTTCCTTGGACTTTCTACACAACAGATCATTTCAAATCATGACAAATTTCAAATTAGTTGGGAGGTCACAAAGCCAATAGCAATTTTAAGTTTTCAACTATAATCCTCCAAATTATCTCGTGAAACTACTGCATGCCTGGATGTAGTAATATTTTCACAAAGAGGTTTACAAAGACGTATTGACTTCCAAAAATAAACAGTTAAAACCTGACCTCAAAATAAAAATGAATATGAAGGACAATGAATATCGTCAGCAGGCCGTCCTGTTGTGTGATATATTTTGCAGCGAAAAAACATTAAAAGTAGAAAAGATCATGGGGAAGTCTTGGATTAGAAGATAGCTGGCCAAACGGCAAATGTGATCAGAGTATAGCAACAGGTTCTCATAGCCTCAAGTGCTTCTATTGATGCTGGTTCTGCAAAACCAGTAAAGTGCTGAGGGGAGTTTAAGAAAGCTAATTTCAGGAAGAAGAGTGGAAGGGATGCTAACATGCATACAAGAAGGCTGCAACTTGTCTTAGAGGTAAGACATGATGAAGCTGTCAAGCAAATGATGGTACCCCTGTCTGCTTGTGCGTTCTTCAATCCATTGAAGGGTTGAGGGTTGGAACCCAGCTATGGCTGTCATGTGTTATGTTGGCAAGACACTTAAAGGTGTAGTCAGCGATGTGGGAGAAAACGAGTGGAGAGGTTGTTGCCTTTAAATGCGCTGCGGACAAGGAGCAGTGACAATTTCAATCTCTCCTCCATTGACTCCAGCCTCGGTAGGCTGGCGGATGCAGCCATCCTTCCCTGGGGCTCTAATTTCATATGGGATGTCCAACCCCGCAGTAACACATGATAACGTGAACATAGCTCCGCAGGCTGATGATGCAAAAACAACCTTGGAGGACGTTACTAATATTGTCAATCAAGTTTGCCCAAATATTTTGAGAATCACTATCCAATGTAAAAAAGGGTCCTAATAATGTAAGGAGAAGGGCAAAAAAAAAAGCTGTCAGATTAAAGAAAGCATTCTGTGCCACTGGAGGCGGCTCCTCCACCGGCCTCATGACGAGCTAAGTGGAGGACATTGCATCCTTCACCCTCTCCATGATAACCATTGAGGGCTTTGGTGGGACTGAAGTTGGGATAACAGTTATGGCAAAAATATTTGTCTTCTAAAACAGGGGAGAATGGCTCTCCTCTGGCTCTCTCTTTCTCCAACCAGCAGTCCAAGCACTGATATAATAATAATCACTTCCTCTTCCAAGGAGGAAGAGGAAGGAGACACAATGAAGTGCAGTTTATTTTTCTCATTAATGTTTTTTTTGTATCTTAAATGGAACTGAGTACATTGTGGCAAAAAGCATGTATAAACAGTAGGCATAAGCACATTTAAAGGACAGAGGTGTGCAGCCAGGTGATCTCTCCTCTCTCCAGTGCGCTCTGATTCTCGCCCTGCTGAAATTGCACATGCAGTTTGGCCTACTCCGTCTCAAGTCCTCTCATGTCTCCTTCGTGAGGTCAAAGTAGCATCCATGGTGTAAGGCTATGTTGTGCAGCACGCAACATGCCACAAAGAATGCACTGACACTCTCAATACCTGCCTGTGAGGTTTTGGTGACGTGTGCACACTGTGCCCTGTCAGCCAATTGACCACTGCGGAGGGTGCGTTTCGCCTGTGCCAAGAGTAGACCAGGTTGGAGCTGATGAGCTTTCAGTGCACCCTCTGCGCAGTTTTTTGGCACTATTGTCACTCGGCGCAGCTGGTCTACCAAATTCCCAAATTGGCTGCGCACAGAAGTGCGCAAATTTACTGCGCCAGGCTCCACTGTGCCAGGGAAATCATGGCCCATGGAGTCATTGTCGTTATCTCTAAATGTTTTGTTAAAATTTACTGTTGAAAGGGGACTTTTTACTCTTATTCTTAACTTAACCATCCAATACACTGAAGAAATGTTCAATTAAAGTTTTTTCAACCATCATGTATTTGAGTAATGATCTTAAAACCTGTGTATTCGGTATGTTAATTACAAAAAAATATATAAATATAAATATATATTAGAAAATATGTAACTACATCACAGCTAATGCCTGGTCAGTGATATGGTCAATAGAATATGTTAAAACAAGCAAAACCAAAAAAACACCTTGGTTTTATGCCTTTTATGCCTCTACATGTCTGCACAGTTCAATCTTGCTTGCTTTTTATAGTTTTCAATAAGAACTTTGGCCCAAAAAATTTGTATTGTTTTATGATTGCAGTCCATAAATTGTTTATGTCAGGAGGGTTTTGATATAGCACTGAAGAGACGAGTGGTTGCATAAACAGAAGGATTAGTACGTCTATGTGTATGTTGTTGTCCTTTAGTATTAACATTAACATTCATACGATTTAGTATTTTAAAAAAGAGAAAAAAGACTGAGTAAAGGTCAGCAACCAATTTTGGTGATGGTTGTAGGACTAACTCCAAATAATGCCATTATTTGGTTTTGAGGAACACCAACTTGAAGTTGCCCTGTCTCACGGGCCCGAGCCAGGTCAGCCAAATATGATGTGTCAATTCCTGGAGCAGACACCAAATGACCACTGTGGCAGGGCCCATACTCACCGGTGCTGCCAAACAGCTGCCAATCAGGCCCCTAATGGTCAGCACCTAGGGCAAACCAGAGGCTCAAACAAGAGTCAACAGAGAGGAAAAAAAAAACTGTTTGGCATTGGCAAAGAAGATTTTGAATTTGTCATGGGCACAACCCACATACTAAGCTCAGCTGCTCATCCCACTAATGCATGTTTCTTCCAAATGTGGCACCAGTTAAAAGGAAATAAACAGGCTTTACAAGGGTATAAGATGCACTGCCAGGAAGAAACAAAGAAATAATTTAATCTAATCAAATACAAATTTCCCTGCTTTTTTGTTTAATTTGGTGACATCTCTGTGGTCTTTGGTGAAACAATTGTCTTTTTAGCAGATGGATTTTTATGAGTCCTGTTCCTTTCTTTTTTGCAAATAAGTAAAGCTGACCCATTGTGTTGAGAATGAAATCAAATCATACAGCATCCAAGTGTTGTAAAATGTGAGTGTTCAGATTATGAAGCCATTGTAGTTTGAAGATGCTATGTTTAAAAACTAACAAGGAATGTGTTGTGATCCAAAGCAGAACATGTGATGCACAGTAGGTATGTGTTTGAAAACATAGTAGGCCTAACCATATTAAATGGATGGCGTCTTTAAGAAAAAATCAGATTGCAGCAGTATAACCTTGCTTAGCTCAGCATTATACTTTTTAGAAATGGTTTATCAAAGAAGACCAGTGGAGCCAAAAAGCAAGTTTTGAAAGTAGTGAAGTGAAGACATGTGGGACTGTGGGAGATGAGGAGTAAAAAGACTAAATGAAAGTGCTTTGGACCCAGAGCAGCAAGGACTAAAAGACAGATATTTTTTAAGGCAGGAAAATATAAAAGTGAGAGTTAAATTCAAGCGGTCTGTTTTGTACTGCTGCAAAGGCAAAAAGTGATGCAAGGCCTTGTAATGCAATCATACACACACATAAATACACAAGGGCGCCGATGTACACACAAACACTCTTTAATTATTTATTTATGTCCATGACGTCGGCAAAACATCAACTTTAGAGATCACAGCAGGAAGTCAGCAGCTCTGCAGAAACTGGCGACATGTGTGTCAATATCAGCTCAATGCATCAAACGACAACAAACCACACCTGCATCGCCTCAGGAAGTCAAACAAACAAGCCCTTCACCATTCTACGCAGCAGCCGATAATAATTAATGACAATGTTGTTGGTGAACAGGCTCATGTGTTTTGCAGAAAGGCTCTCTAGAGGCTCTGCGTCATATTTTAGGACTTGTGAGGTATGTTAATCGATCTACAAGTTTTCTGAGCCAACACTTCCTGAATTACCTATACGTGTGTCCTCTATGCAGATGAGGACATTGAGCTTTCCGTCTCTGCAGAACTTGACTCTGTCTGTACATTCAATAAAAATATGCAGTTTCAACAATGGTATCTTAATTTTCAGCATTGAAAGAGTCACAGTTGTTGTTTGTGAGACATCTTTAGGCCAACTGTGTATCAGCAGGGTTTTACATATACAGTTATAAATAAACAGAAACAGGCCTATGAAATAAAAAGTCTAAGGGTGCGTTGAGATTAAGGAGGTTTATATAAAGAATATGTATCTTAATTTATTCAGTCAGGAGCAGTGCCAGGTTTACAGTGTCAGTTTGGCCTGTTGATTATTTAATCCAATTTTTATAGCCACAGATAACAACTGATACAGATGACCTTGCAAGGTTCTTTCTCCTGAAACGACTCGATACAAGTACAACTTTAGAGTGTGTACCTGAATGGCTGTCTGTCTCTCTGTGTGGCCCTGTGATCAAGAGCAACCAGTTCAGGTTGTACCCTGCATCATGCCCAATAACAGCTGGGATAGGTTCCAGCCCCGTAACTTAAAAAAAAAAGATAATTGTAAATAATCGTTGGATGGATGGACTTACTGGTTGTTCAACTCAACATAGGCCACATTCGCACTGCAGATCTTATTGCTCCATTCTGAGTTTTCGTCAAAATCGGAATTTTTGTGTGGCTGTTCATATCATAATGTAAATGTGAGCACCATCAGACTTTAGTATGAGCTGTTTATGGCCCTGAAGTGACCCACATATACATGAAATGACGTGATATCACATGGAGCACACTGTTTACAGAAGAACATTTGGATGCAACACATCAGCATGTTCTGTATAAGTTTTGATGTTGTTGCACAATCGTAGACAACAAAATTATGACAGAGTGACAAGAAGAAGACAAAAATGAGAAGAAGAGAAAAACAAGGGCACACATTTTAGTAATGGCCTTTTGTGGAGCAGCCCAGATTCTTGATGTCTGTCTCAATTTAATCACATTAAAGTCCAATGAAATGCGAGCTGACTTCAGAGTGAGGTTGCTTTAAAATTCATTAAACATATTTGATTTAGGAGCACATACGAAAGTGGCCTGTGCCTAATTCGATAATAACTGATTTATATGGTTCAGACTGTCATAAAAAATCCTGTATGGGCTACTTATGGGCATTAAACTGAATTTGGGAAGCTAATACCTGCAGTGTGAACACAGCCATAGATTAGTTTTGTTAGACCCTAAATTTGCTGACCTTTGTGACCAAAAAGCTTCTGTAAAGAAGCAGGCATGAGTAAGTAAAAATTATGAAGAGTTACTTAACTGAAGTTTGTGCCACTTGTTCAATTGTTGTTCTTTTTTTTTTTGTTTTAAGGATAGTTTAGCTCCTTTTTGTATTCTGAATTTAGTTTAATTGGATTGGAATATATATTAAGCTTTTTAGTTTTTTGAGTGTAACCTGCCCTTTAATAGCTTAAAGCTGGGGTCGGCGATTTTGGAAAACTAGCATGAATTTGAAAGTAGCGTCTCCTCAGGGCTCCGCCTAGCCCGACCCCCCGCTCACATGCACGCGCGCAGCCGCTATATCCAGAAGACTGATTCAACTCCAAACCCATCCACAGCACAACGTGTTTGTTTCACACTACACCATGTCATGTCTCAGTCAGCACGAAGAAAACACCAAACAAACATGTAAAGTCAGTTAGTACTCACAGCCGATGTTGATCGGGGTATAGGTAGTTCCTCTGACATTCTCCACATAGGTAGTTCCTCTGACATTCTCCACATAGCTGTCAAATCTCCCATTTTGGCCATGAAACTACCGTATTTTCCGTATTTTATCCTCTTTCTTCTCGCGAGAACTGCCACCTGCAGTAGCATGGATGGCAGTTCTCGCGAGATTAGAGCCAACAGCGGAACAAACTTAGAAAAATAAAGAGTTTATTTTAGATTTTTTGTACATCTGTTTTAAATGTGAGGGATACTGGAGCTTGGTTGGTGTTGTGGGACAGCTCACAGCGGACTTCCCTTATTTTCAAAGACAAAACTTGAAAGGTAAGCTTTCTCCAGCGGAGTCTTTTCCCTACACGCTACATGCTACACGCACTGTCTGTGCACGCCGGGAAAATGCACGCGCAGCAGGCACGCAGAATGGTGACGGGATTTGATTGGTGTAAAAAAAGGTATCCCGGCAAGATTATTGGTTGGTGTTTTTCCTGTTTTACTCCTGCTGTAGATAGCGGATATTTTTCGCTCTGTTTTAAGAACACATTATGAGTTGATTACCATCGGGTCATAGAGACCATTTTAACCAGTATTTCAAAAAGTGTATCTAAATCAGATTGCCAACCCCAGCTTTAATTTTGTACTCTAACCACCTGTTTATTAAGTTAACGAATCACATTTAGGAAACTTCCCTTCACCCAAGTAGAGCCAGGTAATAGCACCGGACTATCCCTTTAAATGCACTCAAGGATTGTTGTTGAGAGTTTGATACTCACACTGTCGATTTTTCAATAGCCCAAATAATGAATGAAGAAATCAACTAAACTGAAAACTGCAGTTAACAAAGAACTGTTATGTTATAAAAAACGGGAAATCACCCGTGCGTGTACACAAGGAAGAGGTCTTTCAAGCCCTGCGGAGCTTATAAGAGATATCATCCAGAATCCTGACCCACAGCATCCCACAAAGGATAATAAAGTCAGACTGGAGGTTGTTGTCTGTTTACTAAAAGCTCCAATTAAGATTCGTTTTTATGAGGTGAGGTGATCAAAACAGAGGAGAGAGCCGTGAAGGCAAATGTCAAACACAGTCAAGGAAAACCAGCTAAAGCCATGGAGAGATGTGCTGTAATAAACTCCACATAGATATCCAAATACCAGGCTCTAATTATGATATCAACATACGCCTCCGACATCAAAGTGAGCCTCTCATTTAAGAAAAAGTACAATCATGCCCTTTTCCCATCTCTTATTCAAGCGATGACTAATAAAAGACCTGTTATGATGAAAAGTACTGCTCCTTAAAGTTGGGGCACTCTTGCAAACTTAACATTAGACCAGTATTGGGTAAAACTTCAATTACACTTCACAAAAGCAAACAATTACAAACTGATATTAAGCCTTAAGAAAATTCTGTTTTTGCCTTGTTTGCACCTTAACAACAATGTCCTGGAAAAATTAATTTTCGGTTTAAATTGCAGAAACAGGGCACTATCTAAGAGGCTCTCTGCCTCTAGTTATAAATAAACTCTCCTTATCTGCACTTTAATTTGTCAAAGCCCGCCGAGTTAAACTACATGCTAACTGCATCAATAATGATGCTGGTTTTTCAACCTGTCTAGCTCGTGACACCTCAGCAGTGAGCAGCTCAAGCAAAGAGTAATTTTCCTCCTGAGACTGTTTCATTTGAATAATATTTAAAGGCCTGAAGAGACAAATTACCCCGTAAAAAAGTCTGAAAAATAAACATGATTCTGTGAAGCAGAAATATGTTTTTCTTTCTCATATTCCATTAATCATTTTACCACCCTTCGAATTCATTTCACAACCTCTCAGAGCATCCTTACCCTCAGGTTGGCAGCTTTTGTACAAGTGAAAGCACATGCAGTTGTCAAATAGATACAGATGAAAAGAGCCTGCTTTTCCCCACTTAATTCAGTGCCAACAACAACAAAAAACAAAACAACCAAACAAAAAAAACACAAGTTGCCTAATATCGACATAAGTGCTATTGATCATGATGTGGCCCAGCGGGGACTTTTCAAACACTTTGACTGTGGCGTGGAAGTATGTCTGCTCTGTTTCAAATTAATAGGTCATTGATTGACTCTGGATGCAACAAACAAATCTCTCTAAAATTCAGAAACACAACTCTTCTTGATTGATTTCTCTTCTCTCCAAGGTCAGACCTTTGATATTTAATGTGGCAGCTCTTGACTGGCCCCAAAACTCCTCATGCATTCTTATGCAGGGCTGATCAGTATTTGCAGTGTGATTACTGCAGGTTTGTGTTTATGTACTTAGGTGAGAGTTGTGACAGTGGATGCCAGGGTCAGACTGGCACAAGGAAATTCTCTATGCAGCATCTTCTGCCTGTTTAATGAAGCACAAGCTCTCACATTTTTAAGGTTGGCATACTCCTTCCAGCATGTTAAGGGGTTGTATTTGAACATGCCTAATGCCCTTTTCACACATGCAACCCTGATATTATCAGGATAATACTGGGACAGCCTGCAAGGGTAATTCACTGACATGGTCATTCACACTTGCTCCTCTCAGCAGGGAGTTATCCTTGCTGGATGAAGAAGAAATGGTGGAGAGGGGCCGGGGGTCATTGTTTAGCAGCACACAATGTCAAATTTATGTGGCAGAGGTCATTGTTTATAATATGATAGCAGACAAGCACACA
Organism: Scarus forsteni; assembly: GCA_036419115.1. Classification (NCBI taxonomy): domain Eukaryota; kingdom Metazoa; phylum Chordata; class Actinopteri; order Labriformes; family Labridae; genus Scarus; species Scarus forsteni. The sequence continues at coordinate 5,442,530 of JAZDUH010000037.1, forward strand.
CACATTTTTTGTCCTCACTTCAGTGTTTATGTTAAGAAATGTGTTAGAAGCATTGATGAAAGTGCTGAGAGGAGCACTGTTGCACACATAAATGGATATGAAGCGGCGTCACAACAGGAAGCTGCAGTGTTTTAGCTCCGTATCCAGCAGTGGCAAGAGGAAGCTCTTTGGATTTGCAAGAGACCTTGTAGTGATAGTTTTGGAGCAGATGTACAACTGAAATTGTGAATCTGAAGCAATACTTTCTGTGTCCAGATGGACATTTGAGTTTGTGTCAATCTCCCTACAATCATAAAAGCAGAAGCAGTTGTTTTTTTTCATCCTGTCAAGTCTCCCTAGTCCTGGTTTTGTGATGGTGATCCTATATGCACTTTGTACATATGGTTGCTGTCAGGCTACTATTTAGGAAGTGAAAAAAAGCCCCATGACTAAATGAATGAATACGCTATTTTCCTGATAGTTAATCTTTTTTTAGTTCAATTGGATAAAAAGTTTGTCAAACTTTCTTACCAAAATAGAAGGTGACCAATTAAGGTGAAAAAAATCATTATGAAAAAAAAATGAACATAATAAGAAACAGAGATAGGAGGTCTGTGCTAGACAGCAGCAATATTCTGTAAACATTGTTGACAGTAAAACTGCATCAATCACAGAGACTGCAGTTGCTTGACTTTACTTTTCTTTTTGCCTTGAGCTTCACTCATTGGCTATGTCCACCTACCAACACAATGATGCAAATATGATCAGTCTAACTTGACCCTCTGACAGTCAGGGTTCAGAGAGAATGTCTAAAAATGTCTAAGGAGTGCTATGATGGACAAAAATTTGAGTAAACTGGAGTTAGTGAGCTTTTATTAGGATACTAGAACAGATGCTGAGGCTGTTCTACAAGAGTTTGATACTACAGGGAGGTACTGAATTAACTTCTACTAGGTAGGAATGTAACCTAAATTTGGTCTTTCATCTGGTGTTTCAGTTATTTACTGTGGCAGATATGCTTGTCTTGCTTTCTGCTGTTCTCTCAACTCTATTTTTATCAGAGGACTTGTACAAGAATTTGACAAAGTCCTAAAATGTCAGCTGTGATATTATCAATGGGGGCTCTGGAACATTGTTTAGGTGCATTGCTCTCTCAACCGAATTTTCAATCGACTAACTCAAAGACAGAGGCTGAGCTGAGGTGAGACTTTGGCTGTCCAGTCAAAACTGCCGCTCAAGAGCCCAGTCAGTCATTGCCCAAACTATCTGAAACTAAACATCCTTAACTCAATCAAAATGGGTGCTTGATAGAATAATTCAATCCCCGCACAGTGAGAGCCTTTTTATAAATTGAATGGTTAGAACAAAGCCAGTTGTTAAATTGTTTGACTTTGGCTGTAAACAACATCCATTCCCAACACACAGTCTTGTTACTTATCTGTTTCCGGGAGCAAACCTCAAACAGACACTTGAGGGACTGTTAATGGTATTTCTGCATTACCTTTATTTGTCACTGTTTGAGATTTCCTCTTGGTCTCGCAGAATTTTTGGTCAGTGCCTTGGGTGGCCAAACTTTCTTCAAGGGACCAGGCGTCCCATTGCACTTGACCCCTGCCCAGAACCCCATGTCATCATTCCTCCACTGTTTAAGAACCACTGCAATAACCTAACAATTGTATCAGGATCATTATATTTATCTTGCAGTCTGTTTTTTTTTCTTTTTTTGGGTGGGGGAGTACTTTTTTGCAGGTACAGATATTTTTGATAAAAAATAAATGTCAGGATTAGGAGAAGTCTGTTTAGCACCATTGTAAACTACTGGCATAGTGGAAAGTCCAACAACATTAATTCACTCTTTACTCCTTGCTGGGTTTTCTTTGGTTAGTGGTAAGTGGTGGTACTAATGGTTAGTGTCTAAATAGAAAATTAAATGTATTTTACTCAGGAAATGAAATTCAACTGCTTTAAACATGTTGATGACAACTTTGACTAATAATTACTCCAAAGTGGTGATAAGAAAGAAGCATTTCTTGGTCACATGGGAAAAAAATCTGTCACTAAAGCCTTTCCTTTCTGTGGGCTAATAAAAAAGGATTTTAATTTTTTATTTTTTTTTTATTTTTTATTTTGTTTGTTTTTGAAGTACTGGGATTAACTTCAAAAGTACTTAGTACTGGTTTAACCCTTGGCTTTCCCACTCAAGATAAGTTACGACTAATTGTGATATAGTATCCTGTTCATGCATGAAACAAGTCAAGGGTTTGTTTTCATTGGGACAGCAGTCAAAGAACAAGCAGAAAACTCCAGCAAAATTTTATGAAAGTTTAACAAAAACATGGAAGTGAATTATATCAAAAAACATTTTAAACTCAGAGTTTGATAGTTTTTTTTTGTAGTCAATGGATATGTCTGACTTCTTTACAAAGCTGTGATTAAGGTTGTAGACAATGGGCCAGATCCTCAAAAAGATTGCACTGCTTTTGCGACCGCTACACTGCGCTGGTCCAATTTGCATACATGTAAATGAGGTAATATCCATAAATTCAGTGCAAAATTGCCCCCTTCTTATGTAAATGAGCCTCATTCCAAATTGCACCTAATTCATAAAAGACCAGCGCTAATTGCCACAGGCAGTAAAGCGGTGTTATTTAACGCCAGTGAGACCCATTTATTAAATTAGTGCAATTCCTCTTTCTCCCTCCCTCTCTCACTCTCTCTCTCACTCAAAATGATTGCAAATTGCCATGGTGGTGGTAACTGTGGAGCATAGCCTATATAAGGGCTGTCATGCGAGGACTCTATGGTAATCATGGCAGTAGTGATTGTAGCATATAGCAGGCAACATGGCAGACGCGCACAAGGAAGGATTTATCTGAGGAGAGTATAACTTTTTAATTTAAGTGACAATGAAATCATTTGTAGACAGCGGTCGCCAGGCCACATGATCCTACGGGATGACAACAGGGATGACAGTAATTTAGCCTACAGTGTTTGTAACCATTCCACAAGTTCTAAGTAAACATTACTAATTTGTCTAAATACTGTCTGTTATAAACCCCTATGAGCCCCTTGTCTACCTTTTGGTCATTTGTGTTGTATTTTATGCATGGCTGTTTCAATAACAAAGGTCAAAAAAACAAAAAAACAACAACAAAAAAAAAACCAAAACAGGATGAACAACAGCAAAAAAAAGACAAAAAAACAACACATATGGATATATGGTCCTTTGACCACTTTGAACCACTTTGTGTTCAAAATAAATAATTTGAAGTTTTTTCCTTGAATGGCACAATTAATACTTTGAAATTTATACACTTGGCAGCCGTGTCTCAGTAGGTAAGGGTCATCCACTTAATGCGTAATGCATCACCAAATATGGGATAAATCAGTAATACCCAAACAAACCCAAGAAATAATTGCAACTCAGTTTCCCATTCTGACAACAGTTATTTAGCGGCCTTAGTGGCAGGTCACAGTGGGCTTTATATTGACCTCAGGACAGGACAACGGACAACTCTAATCCAATGTAAATAGGTCAGTATAAAAGATTCAGGACCACAGACAGCTCCGCATCCAATTTTAGTTTATTTTGTTAAGATGCAATCACAGCTGTGTCATGAAAAAAAATAATTGACTGGATACTACAAGTCAACCTTCACCCATCTATACACTTAAGATCATCAGGACATATAATAAATGATAAATAAATAAGCATATAAAGCCTTAAGCATTTCTGGAAAGACATGAAAATGATAACAAAATGCAAATGTCAAATAAGGTCATTATAAAATACATTTATTTTTCTTTCCTGCCTCTTAATTGCCGTCATGTAGCAGGTGGCTCAGGCTGACTCTCCCCTCTTGCAACAGAAGCATTTCTAGCCTAAAGAGCAGCAGCAACCCTTCTCATACGCCTGCATTTGTGCTCTCAAGCCCCAAATGTTTTGGTTTAGACCTACTAGAGCACTTCAGCTGACATAAACTATAATAACTACTTGCTATAGCTGCAAGTTTGCGTCTTGTGCCTCGCTGTTACTGCATATTGTTCTTGTGCTGTTGTTTGTTTTTGCTGATCAGTGTAAATGAGACAAAGTCCTTGAAGTTTGCAGGGACAAGCCACCTATATGCCACGCAGCTTATTGCAGTCAAAGGTGCAGAGTGTGCTCAGATGCCAAACTGTATGGGCGCGTTAGCACTGGCATTTGCTTAGAGTAAATTATTTTGAGGATAAGGCACTAAAACAGGGCGGATTGCATGAGCTAATTCTGCGCAAATAATGGCGCTATTAGCAGGAGCAATGTATTCTTTGTGGATAGGCCCAATGAATCTTTAAAGTTGATTTTAGATTGTATTTTACAATGTAAAACATGATCAACATAAACAGTATGTTTATCCGCCGAGTAATATTTTCTTTAATAAAGAATATGTCTTGTCACAAGGTCACCTGCGTATCAGTAAAGTAACGCTTGTCTGAGTAAAATGTCTTCATTTTAAATCTTCATGTCCCACTCCACCCCTGCTGTGTGCATGTGGATGTGTGTAGGAGGGCATGAAACATTGAGCTGCTGTCTGACAGACAGAGAGGTTGTGACACTGACTGAGGGAGGTGTTTTCAAACATACAGCCTTCTATCTCATGTCAGTGTGATGAGAATATTTGTTCTACATGTGGCCTGTAGAGGTCCCCCTAGCACTGTGACAGAAGTAAAGGCTGAGGCACGGAGGGAGGGTGTAGTGTTTAAGGTGGCTGTGACAGTCACCGTGTGTATTTGTGCTTCTGGCTTCTCTGGCTGGAGGCCATAATTATGAATTTAGCATGTGAGCTGATTACCTGAGTGTGAATAAGCCTCTCCTTCCATGAGACACTTAACAGTTCGGCATAAGTATGTGATAGATAGATAGATAGATAGATAGATAGATAGATAGGTAGATAGATAGATAGATAGATAGATAGATAGATAGATAGAGACAGACAGAAAGGAAGGTGGAATGTATGCTTAAAGATAGGTTGACAGGAAATATGAATAGAAATGTGAATAGGAAAGAAGGTAGGAATTTTAGGTGGGAAGGTTATTTAGATGCTCAGTTGGCTTGGTGGGTAGATTGGATAAATTAGTCAATATAATATCTAAATAATAGTCCTTTAAGATTAAAAAATCAGTTGAGTTCCATTCAGCTGAAGATTCTATACAACAGACATCTGAATAGCGGGAAATATCGGTCTATTATATAAATCTCCATAAAACAGAGAGTATGCCTGTGCAAAATCATAGACCTGTATTCTCAGGGTTGGACTGTTACGTTTGTTTGGCAAGGTAGAACATTTGTATTGTAAAATCATTATTTTTTTGTATGCCACAGTCCAAAGTACAGCAAGTACAGCAAAGTTGAAATAAATATTCAGAATGTTGCTGAATTGTTTCTCTTAAGGTTGTACAAATTTAAAAAACAGAGGTGGACTTAGCTGTTTAACATTATGTCGTCTTATAGTTTTAATTGTTGTACATTGATGTTTAACATTCAGCTGTTAAACATTCAGCACCTACATTTTTACTTATTCCCAAAATGTTTGCACAGCAAATTAAACTGAGGTTGAGGATATGGTCATGGTCAAAAAAGTAATAACATTATTTATTATTTCAGCCCTTTGGCTGTTTTAAAATGGAGCATTGTGTGAATGTAAAATGTGGACAGCTTTGAGGTTGAGAGTCTGGGCTCTGACCTCATCACTCCCCACGAGGAAGCATCAAGCTCACCACAGCAGGAAGGAGGGAGTGATGATAATGACTTTTCTCCAGAGGGAAAGGCAGATGGGGACCACACAGGTGGATGCTGGAGTAGAGGTATGAAATGTTATATGAGCATCAGCAGCAGGACTTCGAGAACAATAAGAGTCTGCCAAGGGTACCTCTGTGGGGATTGGTCAGCGTGAGCCACTGACTGAATGGTCTCAAAGGGGTTAACATATTTATATACTTTTTTTGTCCTTCTAGTCGTATGCATGCTCTATTAACAGAGACTATGTGACCAAGTCTGAACAGCCTTCGCCAACAATCCAACATTCTTGTCCCTTAGGGTAGTTCTTTAATTTCACCACTAGGGGTTCGCTTAAAAGTGAGTTTGTCCTCGTTTGGTGTCACTTGCTTGATATGTTGAAAGACTTTTTAATTACTTAAGCTCCATAACTGTCAAATCTTACCTTTTCCTACTTTTTAAGATTAGTTTTAGAAATGTATCCCTTTATTTTTGACAGGGTAGTGGAAATACTTATAGACCACCCCCAACTTTTGCAATTTCTAAAAATTTTAAATTATATACTAACCCTTGATGAGCTATTCAGTCTCTATGATTTATCAGATAGTGGCCAGCTGTCCTGCAAGAAGTCACCTTCTTGTTAATGAACCAGACATGTTTTTTTTTTTATAATTTATTGTTGATCAAAAAGATCATCAGAGAAGGCTGTTTACCTTTCATTGTGAATATGATATGATAATGAGGCCTGTGTGTAATTTATCATGGTATTTATCTTCAACGACCAACAAAGGCAGGAAACGGGACTGCTGAATTCAGTTTGACAGACAGTACTGGCAGACAAGAAACAAACATGACTCATTGAAAATTTCTAGGTCTAAAACTGTGACCAATATGAGGTTGATTCCTTGGGTAAAATTTCCCAAAAGAAGTGTATATATTGTTTGGTTGCAAGTATGTAGTTATGTTGAAATGCTGAGTCAGCATTTCAACATATTGTTCTCCCTATCCGTCATTTTGTTACATTTTGTTCTGGGACTTTAGCACCTTTCACAGGCTTCAAATTTGCACAGATTTTCACAGAAAAAAATTGACATATGCAGCATGTTCAGGAGAAGTGCGCTTGTATTTTTCACAGCTTTAACAGTTATACTTTTTACAGTAAAAAATAATTTCGGCATGTATTTTTACATTGAAATCAATGGGACATGTCCGCAGCTCTGCAGAAAAATTCACCAAATTTGAAGCTCCACAGCTTGTGCATGCTTCCACCTACAGACTTCATTCGTACTTTAAAAGCTGCACTGACTTCTCAGCCATTTTTACATATCTTCAGCTTTTTGCTGGCTTCAACAGTTTTTTAAATATGAATTTTTAAGCAACACCAAGTTTTCAGGCAATCAATGGCATGAGAGCGAGTGTGACGTCATCTCAGAGTGGACAGACACAGAAAAATTCTCGCGGACTCAGCAGAATTATCCTGCTATAACTTCATCAAAACGTCCTCCACAGACATGATTTATGCATCAAAACGTCACTAACTTTCTCCTCTTACACGTGAAATCCGCTTCAAAGTTTAATCTGACATCGTTTTGTCTCAGTGAGCTTCAGCTTTTGCGGTATGACCCAAAATCTTCTCATCTGCGGTATGCAAAAATTCACCTCCGGACAGCTGGGCGCTTCACTTTGAAGCCTGTTTTTAACTCGCCACTATGTCAAAATTCTTTACTTTATGGACATACAAAATTACACCCATAGCTTCAGCATTTTCTTGAGATGCTCACAGTGCAATCCCTTTTCGGATATCTATCACGGTTTTGGCACAGCGAGCCTTCGTTTACCCAGAAGTACCCTGCTCTTTTCCCTCAGCTCCTGCATACATTGGCTGTGAAAGGTGGAGCTTAGCTTAGCTTAGCTTAGCTTAGCTTAGCTTAGCTTAGCTTAGCTTAGCGCTAGAGGCTTCGGCTCAGGACTGAGGAACAGACCCGCAGCTGATGTACAAAGCCTCCGTGAAATGGAGACATTCAGCGGAGGTTTTGGTGAGACACGAGGCGGGTATGGTAACCGCTCCGTGCCCGCTTCATGCGAGTAAAGGTCTGTTTACAGCACGGCCGCTTCCAAACATTGTAAATTCACAAGAAGTCACCATGTGGAGTGACCGGAAGTTTCAAATTAAAACACAATGCACGGACTCTTGCACGTAATGTTCAGAGAAAAAAATTGCGCAAATCAGATTGTTGAACAGAAGTCTTCTGTTTTTTTCTCAAATTCATAACTGTGATAGTTTTAAAAGACAAAAATACTTTGACTGATTTTTTTCACATTGAAATGAATTGGACATTTATGCAGTTGAACCTGCTTCATCTTTCAAGCTTTACAGATTTGGTATACTTAAATATACTTAAATAAATGGGAGATTTATACAGTCCTGCTAAAACTGCTTCAACTTCTGAGCTCTACACATTTGGCATAGTTTCACCTACATACTGCATTTTTGCTTTCACACATTAATGTCACTCTCAGTCATTTTACAGATGCATACATACATACATATGCATCATTTAATTCAGACATACACACATAAACAGAAATATACCCATAATGAAAGATACCTTTTCATTTACATATGCACATACTCTGATACATGCATAGATCCATCATACAAACATACATGCACAAATGCACATATAGACCAATGACCATAATCATTTATTCACACATATGCACACATATGTACATGAACAGAAATATATCCATACTCTATTTCTTTCTTTGGAATGCTTATTTCAGAACATATTTAAAACTTCTGCTACTGATTAAAGTCTTTGTCATTTTAGGTCTTATCCATTTACCCCTTTTAACAATTGTCACTCCTTCAGGGTGGGCAAACATATCAGTGGCCTTATGCAAATTTGGCTCACCTTTATTCGGTTTCTAGCTTACTTTCACAACTTTTAACATTTTTATTTAGCATAGCCAGTTGTGAGCTTTGTTTTACTGTTTCCAACTGCTTATGTCACATTTTCAGCTTTATTTGCACTGGCTTTAGAAATTTCATTTCACAGTTCCAGCATTCAGACTCAGCATTTCAACGCATTTGCTGCAAGGAAATGCAAATTCTCTAGTTATATTTACTTTTCCTTAAAAAAAAAAAAAAAAATAAATAAAAACAAAGGAAAAAAAACAAGCAAACAAACAAACAAAAAACAGATCCACAAACCAAAATAATAGCCGCACACTTTTGAAATAAATACCTTTTAACGTAGCATTACTTTTATAAATTTATCAATATCAATGTTAATACTAAGTTGTCATGACCCAACACAGATCATGGCTCCAAACATACAAAGAGGCTGGACAAGGAGCTCTGATTGCAGTTGATGCATTTTTATCCAGTGTTTATCCAGCCTCACAAGAGAGGCATGGTTTGTGTGTGCAGGAGTGGGATCTAATTAATGGAATGGGCCTTCTTGAATTCTCCTTGGCCACCTCCAGTGAGTATTCAAAGTCCTTATCTGTCATTGACTTTTGCCAGGTCAGGGTGGGATTTCTGTAATTTTGCTGAGACTGAAGAACATTAGTTTACAGGTTTTTAGCTTTAACCACAACCTTTAAGGTTGACGTGTAAGGAGTATATAAAGGAGTTGCCCTTGGAGCAGAGGTAAGACCCACAAACCTGAGAATTACTGGAGTAATTCTAAATGGTAAATTTAGTATCTGAAAGGACCAAACAGATGTTTATCTTAATTAATGCATTGTGCACATACCATTGTTTCAATTTTATGCAGACTGTTGAAAAGATGGGATTTTGTGTGCTTTTGTTCTTCTCTGTCAAACCTTTGTATAAAAGAATGTTACATTGCACTTCAAAGTTTGCTTTGCATTTTTAGTTTTAGACTTAACTCATCTTCAATCTCAGTCAACTCAAATTCAATTCATTCTTTGATCTTGGTTGCCAGATATATCCTTGCTTATGCTGAAACATCAAAGCTTTGATAATTTAACCTCTTCCAACAACAGACTCACTAAAGGTCCACATGCTTCTCCAATCATGGCAACCTTCGTTTTTAGAAATTCCAGCATGACGTCAAAACTTTAGCCAACTAACAAAAGTTTCATGGATGACCTCTTTTTGCACTCCCTAAGAGTGGGAGCAAGAAGTTTCCAAGTTCTAAATAAGTTAAAGTGTTTTAGCCATTCCCAGCTCTGATAGCATCTAGTTTTTTATTTACTGTTGACTTCAAACTTAATATGATCTGCGTTTGTGTGTGGGACCTGGTAATGGAATACTATACTGACTGGCTCAACTCAACCTAACCAGCTCAAAGGACATACAGAAGGGAAGCAGAGAGGGGCTCGTGGGGGATGTTGAGTGACAGGAAGACGCAGTTAAATTACAGTGGTGAGTAGATGAGTGTGTTGGGAGCAGCCACAGAAGAAAGAGTGATGGAGGATGTGGTGACACTGAGATGGAAATGACAGAGGAAGAGGAGCGCTGAGAGTGGAAGACAGGACAGACGGGGAGGAAATGTCCATCTGGTGACATGTGCATTAGCATCTCGTCAGAGGAGGGAGGCCATGACACTGAGTGAAGGTGACACACACGGATTCAGTACCCACTATCAGCTCCTTCCCAGTATCTTTTCCGCTATCTGCTTCTTATAAAGTCAACTAGTCTTACCAATCATTTCTTCACTGTCTTTCTTTTCTCCTCTATATTTTATTTTTCCCTCTCCCTCTGAAGAAATAATAATTAATAAATCATAATCCAGTCCATTAAGACAGAATTAGACCCTCTGATTCCACATGTGGTCTGCTAAAATAAATCCCACATTACAGCTGCCTTTTCCACACTTAAGACAACATCTTAAATGTGTCCGCTGCATTTTTGCATGTATGTTTAATTCATCAAGAACTCAAGGGACAAGATATATATATCAGTCAATCAATCAATCAATCTTTATTTGTATAGCACTAATTCATAACAAGTGTTATATCAAGGCACTTTACAATAGAACATAAAACTCTTATGGATATACATACATACATAGATATACACACACATTTACATATAAATACAAATAAATACATCCAACACCCAACATGAATCCATATAGCCAATCATGAATCCCTCCTTGATGGCGGCAAGAAAAACCACTTTGAGTTACATATGTTGTAGGAAAAGTGCTATATATATATAAAGCTTTATTGATTGATTGATCCCCCTGGCAGTCTAAGCCTATTGCATCTTAACTATGAGCCTAAACTTTGGACTATGAGCTGGCCCCTAACTGAAAGCTTTATTAAAGAGAGTTGTTTTAAGTCTAACCTTAAAGGTAGAGAGGGTGTTTGCCTCCCGAACTGTGGTCTGTAAATTGTTCCAGATAAGAGGAGCCTGATAACTGAAGGCTCTACCTCCCGCTCTACTTCTGGAGATTGATGGTACTACGAGCAGGCCAGCATTTTGGGAGCGTAATGTTCTAGAGGGGTTGTTCAGCACTACAAGCTCTTTTAGATAAACTGGGGCCTGTCCACAGAGACCTTATCGGTGAAGATGAAGAATCTTGAATTCAATTCTATATTTTATGGGAAGCCAATGCAGAGAAGCTGATACAGGAGTAATGTGGTCTCTTTTCCTAGTTCTAGTCAGAACATGTGCTGCAGCATTTTGAACCAGCTGAAGTGTCTTAAGCGACTTGTTGGGACAGCCTGAAAGAAGAAAATTACAATAGTCCAGTCTAGAGGTAACAAAAGCATGGACTAGGTTTTCAGAATCCTTCTGGAACAGGGGAGGCCTGATTTCAGCAATGTTTTGAAGATGAAAAAAGGTTGTTTCTGAAATTTGCTTTATGTGAGAGTTAAAGGATAAATCCTGATCAAATAGAACCCCAAGACTTCTAACAGCTGTGCTTGGTGTCAGGCTAAAGGTGCCTTCACACCGGACGCTACCTGTACTACCTCGGCGATCAGTCTCCATTCAAAGTCAATGTACAGCCGCGATGGGGCGGGACTAACCCTCCCGCGATGCGACAGCCGGCGACAAGACGACTACTTCACTCGTCGCGCGATGTCAAAGTTAAAAAAAAGTTGATCTATTCAGGCGATGTTGTGTGTGGCTGTGTGCCATCAGCCAATCAGCGGTGTGTGTACATGTGACGGTGCAGTTATTCATCCGGACAACAGGGCGGATGACTTCCTTCTAGGCGGAACTAATCTCAGTGTGGAAATTTGCAGACGGACCGCGGTAAACTCATGATGCAACAGCATCATCAGCTGCAGAGTTTTGTGTCTGATAAGTGAGTGAAAAGGATACAGCTGGAATAATGTCCGCTTATACATCCTATTATGTGATATATGATATGATTGCGGTAAAACTCAAGCGGACGTGACGTCACTGACCGACGGCCGACGTCTACACGACCAAACAGGCTTTTCTCCTCCCTCTCTGGCACTTGCGCGGAGGGGCAGGGAAGGAGACGTGGATGCATCTCTCTGCGCCTTGAGTGCATCTCTCTTGGCACTGCAGGAAACTTGCATAGTGCGCTTGTGACACCCTGTCCCCGCGGCAAAGGCCGGCCCAGGGCAGGTGCGCCTGCGACTGTGCCTGGTCTACGAAATTAGAACCCTAAGTGTCCTTCTGCCAGCTGCATCGACTAGTTTGATTCACAATTTTACAGTTCATTGTCAATTGTTGAAGCCTATATGACTCCCATTTATTTTAGAATACTTAAATGAACACTGGGGAAACTTCTGTAGATGGAAAGCCAGCAGGTCTGAATTGAAAATGGTTGTATCTGCTAAGGAAACAGCAGGACCAAAGATACACACGTTACCTGTTGATTTATCTGACTAAATTATTGACTCATGTCATCAAACAAATAAGTGTGTGACTAAGAAAATCACATTGGGATGTTTTAGGATGTTTAGGATTAGAGAAAACTATCAGATTGTATAAGTTAATCTGCAGTGAGCACCCCTTATCACTCAGAGCCTCATTTCTTTATGGACATTTATAACTTTCCAGATCAGATTCACTGTTTTACAAAACCATAGAACAAAACAGAGGATCTGCATGAAAATTCAAAGTGAATATTATGTTTGTACGGATTATTTATTTTGTGAAGACAAAGACCATAGTTTCAAGGATATGTATACTTCATGGTAACACATGTACATAAGGTCATTGTTGTGGGGATAAACTGAGCTTTTTTTCAAAATTACCCATGCCTCGTCAGCAGGATGATCCTTAAACATACGACAACTTGGCTAATCTTTATTTGATATAAGGTATAATATTTGTATTTGGCAAAATGCAAGCTACATCATCGTTTAATCCTTATGCTGCTTGCTGCACTACTTGCAGCTCTACTTTGAGATGTGGCTGTGTCAAAATTGTCAGCGTGTTAATGTTGTTTCAACACTTATCTTGAGATAAAGTTAAAAGTTAATCACAGTTATTTAAAAACTGTTATATGGGCTCTATACATGTTGGAATAGTAACTTTGAAATATTGAGGTTTGGTTGCCTTGATTTGGTGTTTTGTATCTAGTAGCAACTAGTTTGGGCTGCAGCTGTGGCCTTTGTTCCTGCCAATCTGACCTATTGTTGACCCATGACCAAGAAATTCCAACCAGCTCTGAATAATGACATCAGCGTGCTTGAAGCAGTAAATACAACTTTATATGATAAAATAAAGATAAAGTTGTATTTAGGCTGCTAAGATGTATATTGACCGGGGTGTTTTTTAATTATATTTCTCAACAGACTTGTCAATGTTCATTTGTCAAGAGGACCAGTGGCTGATAGGTGCTAGCAATGATAATGTTAGCCACTCTCCGCATGATATTGTCAATGAGCTCCATGTTTGCTTGCTCAAGGAAATAATGCAACATCAGACTGATGCAAGAGACCAGTTGCAGTATTCAAGTCCTGTCAGGGCACGGAGGCAGAGGATCCATGACAGGGATCCAGGCAGCTGCAGGAAAGAAATGTCTGAAGAGAAGATGATTAAGTCCACAATTCTCCAGGTGTGCAGTTTATAATTGTCCGTGTATGGCAACAAACGTGTCTACTGAAAGTATGCCGTTAACATGTTCTCTAATGAAGGCATAACACCAAGGTTGTCAAGCCTGTGCACTGTGGTAAAAGCTGTGCGGAGTGTGCTGATAGTGTACTATGACCACTGTGCATTTGCAGCTTTAACTGATTTGATGTTAACATTATTGAACAGGTGACACCAATGTCATTATTTCATTTGAGAACATTGTAGAGATGCAAAGAACTGCATATTAAACCATTTGGCTTGATGAGTATTAACTCTGTTACATATACATACCTGTATTCATTTTCTTAGCTTTACAAACAATATGATCCTCACAGGGCAGCAACATATTCCAAGTCTGTCATAAGAAATTCATCTTCAAAGCTTCCAGTTGACATGCTCTTTCATGCAGGTCAAAATATGATCAGAGCAAACAGCACCCTTTGAGGAGGAGAAGAAGGTGGTAGCTAAAGATGTGGTTAATTGTGTACAAAGGGAGAAGAAATTGATTTTTTTAAGGTTCTGCCCTCTCATAATACTGTCTTCAGGGTGTTTCCCTGATGAAATGGTAAAACATAATCCACAGATATGTGGAGGGGTGGACTGTTATATAGGTTTTGACTTTTTGATTGCACTTTTGTAGCTCAAAATGTCCTGTTTGATTCATTTTCTAGTTCTTCATGTGGCATTCTTAAAAAGCAATTCTGTCCCTTGAGGCGTGTTGTAGCACAGTTGTGTATCCAAAATAAGGCATCTATTTATCAGTCTATTTGCTGCTGATTTAATCTATCCACACTCACATTTTGTTTGGTTCTTTTCACAGACAGATGGGCTGAAAAATCATTATTTTTGACTACAGAAGCCAAAACCGTGTGTTTAATTCACAGAACAATTACCATCATTGATTTCCTCGTGGATGAAAGGAAAAAAGAAAATAAAACGTAAACAAAATCTGGCCACACTCAAACACAGAGACAGTTGCCGTTACAGCAGAAGTGTCTGAATGAGAACTGAGCTGAGCATCCTTCAGTGGACTATATGAGGAAACGTCTGTTTTTGTATGGTTGGACGTGTTTTTTAGTGTTATTTACAGAGTGGAGGAAGCTCCAACCCAGACAGAGCAGCAGATGCCTACGCAGCCCGGCTTGGCCTCTCTGCTTGTCCACAAAGAGGTGCCATATTGGCTGTCTGATATTCAATTCAACGATAGTCATTTGGACTGAACTACAAAAGCAGTTCCAACAACAACATATCTATTTCTTATTCCTTCTGCACATTTATGATATAATCAACAGATGAATACAGACGGGGAGAGAAATATGGTGGCCATGAAGTGTGAAACAGCAACAACACAACAACAAATATTAAAACACTACAACAACAACAAAAAAAACACTATTAAAAAAAAAAAAAAAAAAGCAAAACATTTTTTGGATGTTTTTTTAACACCCCAGATAGAAGTATAGGCAAATACTCAAAGCCTTCTTGTCTAATAGGGACATGAAATACTTAATACTTAAAAGTGTCAAGCAGGTCTGTGTCTGTTATGGGAATGCTTCATCAAAACTACAAATTTAATCAATGAATCAGCATATTTCATACAATGACATTTGTGTTAACAGCACAATAAAGTAAAAAGAAGGTTGAACAAAACAAAATAGTTCACCATTTTGCCTACAAAATGCCTGCTCGCCATAACATTTTGGCATCCAACACTTTAAGACTCGCAATCCGATCAAAACTGAGCTGGTATTGTGTTTGAAGTTAAAGATAGGGTTTTCAAATTGGTTTTTGTTGTAATTTTTTATTTTGTCATTTTGTTTTAAATTTTTTTGTGTTTGTTTTAATTTTTTAAGCCGTTTCTGTTAATTTTCTGTTGTGTCCCTTTGACATTTTCAGTGATTGTGTTTTTATTAATATTTTGTTTTTAGTTTCTTGTTTGTTGTTGTGAAATGCCATGTTTGTGATTAACTTTATTTCTATTATGTATGGTGTTTTTATACATGGTGTTTTTTAATTTTTTTTGTGTCGTCTTTTTGAACATTTAATGTTTTTTTAATTGTTACTGTGGTCTTGTTATAGAAAGCTTAGCATTTTGGGAATTTCTTCTTATATTTTTGGACATTTAGCATTCTTATATTTGTTTTGGCTTGTGATATTAGATTTTACATTTCTATTCATTTTAAAAATTAAAAAAAAACTTGAAGTATTGTTTATATTACAAATTAGAATAATTTTTTTTGTTTTGTTTTTAGGTCTTTAGGTTCCTGTTGAATGCCTGGGGCAAAGGTGCTTTGTGTCCAGCAGTGTCTTTCTTATTTTCCACATGACAGAGTAATTATTTTTATGATGTAGTTTATGTTATTTGAATAGGGGGAGCTGGTGTTCATTGTTTAATTATTGCAATGGTAATGCTTTCTTGGTGAATGAGCTAAAAAGTTGCAGAACTTTTGTAAAATATGTAATACTGTTTTCAAATGTTGCACTGAATTTATTTTCATTTTTGTTGCAGTGGTTTTATTTTATTGTCTGTCATCATGTTTGACACTTTAAAGGGTAAGTTTGGTTTCTACACAGTCACGAAAACATGGGTGGAGCAACCCCGGACTGTCTTGGAGGAGTAGCGCGAGCGGACCATGCTGAAATATTGGTGAAACTAATGAGTTTTTGGATGATTAATGCAGTTTTAGGAGCGGCGCAATACATGCCCCGTGTGCTACCATTATACAGATGTCCGCCGCTTGATTTTGGATCTAAATATCTCCTGAAGCACTGTTTGGATCAGCAAAGCCTTCTGGGTGAGTATATTGTTCTACTTCATTCTATAAACAATGTGAAAGCTGTAGAAACCGAACTTCTCCTTTAAGGCCATCGCAAAGAACACCCAGTCTGAACACGGCTTTAAATGTTGTTCTGGTATTTTGTAACACAGATAAAACCAGAAGGGTCATTTAAAGCTCATTAAGAAAAGGGGGATTCATAGGTAACAGAAGTGAGTTTGTTTGGGGATCACTGAAGGATTGCATTCATTTCTTTGCCTCCCATTTCCCTTATTCCCTCCACCACAGCTGGAGAGGCAAATGTCAGTGAGGTGTTAATTGCTGCTGCCTCATCTCCCAGACCCTGACGCACTGAAAGCACCCGAGCATGGCAGTATGTAATGTGGCAGTATGCTAGCAAAGACACAGTGATTGTGTTGCATAATTGTCCTAAATAGGGAGAATTGCACACTTTAAAGCTTGTTTAAACATATTACATCTCTTTGCTTGGAATCCTTCCCCCTCCAGTTCCTTTTATTTTCCTCTACTTCAATTGGCATTCTCTCTCTCATTTTTTCCTCTCTCTCTTTTACATAAAAAAACAGCTCTCCCCCTATCTGACCCTGTGTGACATCAGCATAACACTGTTAGGTGATTACTTGCACAGGGAGGGAGATGTAACCGGCAACAGAAAATCATGCAGCAGCACCTGATTAACAATCTGTCTGAGACATGTTTTGCAGGCGGCTGCTCCCCTCCAGCAGTTCTGGCTGCTGCCTCAGAGGACAGAGACGGGACAATGACTGAGGTCCAAGAGCACTAATGGAATCACAGCCGCTTGTGTGTGTACGTGTGTGTAGGTGTGTGAGTCTGTGTGTATGGGACAATGGCACGTCAGTCATTGTTAAGCTTCGGGACTGACAGATATGGACGAAGAGGCTGGAAATTTCAAGTCAATAAACTAGATGCTCAAACAGATATCTACACTCATTCATTCTTCTTTTAGCTGTGTGTTGTTTAACCCTTCCTTTCCTCTTTATGAATTCCAAATTCAGGCTGGCGTTAAGAGTTAAGGCTCACTCATGTGATCTCAGTCATTAAGAACATTTTCACAGCTGTGTTGTTTTGGGAGAGTTGTTCTGATACAGATGGGTTTTCCGTGATTGGCATTATTTGTTCATGTACATGGCTATCGAGCCCTGTTAAGGCTAAAAACAACTGTGCCAAGCTCGCCTAAAAAGGGTGTTATGTGCTCGTTTCAAATCGACCTCTGGAGTGTTTGTTTGAAGTGAGAACACACTTGTAGTAAGTTATCATACTACCTGGTGTCCCTGGTGGTTTGCTGTTCACACTGGTGAGTATTAAAAGCCCCTCTTAATTCATGCAGTTTGTTTACAGTTATATCTGTTTACAGTTATGTGTGTGTGGACACATGAATAAATATGCTCAACTTGTATCATTAAACATAAGATACTGTATTTGATCTCCACTATTATCAGAATTATATTATTATATACAGTGCACTTTGGAAGTGAGGCTTAGTGATAGGTCAATTGTTATTTTGTGGCTTGTTTTCGCCTAAAAGTCTGAAATTGTCTGCTCCATATGCAGTAATATGTAGTCAAAGCATTGCACCTGTTTGTTATGGTGCAAAGCTTATCTCCATCTCCAAACTTATCCCTTCAAGCATGGAAGATATCACAATGAAATCTGATCACCAATCTAATCAAATTTAAGTCACTACTGGTTGAGCTTGTATGTGTTTTCATGCAATAATTTATCATGATAAATTGACCATTTGTGAACCTTTATCTAACACTTGCCCTTGGGTTTAAAAAAAATCTTTTTGCACTTTTTGTGAATCAAAACAAACAAATAAACAAACAGAAAAAAGAGCAGATCAAATTGGGTGTTGAACTGTTCAGTTCTTTTTTTGTGGTGAATATTGATTTTTGACCTTAATTTGTCAACACTGTGGGTTGCAGCTTTTTGGAGACAACTGTACTCTGTTTTGTCATCGTTCCTCATCTATGTGCACTTGAGTGTGAAAAAATTATTTCAGTGATGAAAAGTATGGGCTGTTGCAGTTCAGTCATGAATATGTTAAAGGTGCTATGAGGAGAATCTATTTGCGGTGACATAAAGACTCTGCTACCCATGAGCACACGTAGCTACTGTCGTAATGCTACGTTTTAGTAACCTCGGAACTGGAAATGACGTCATCTCCGACTTATCGGTGTTCCAGTTGAAGTCGGAAAACATGCCGATCTACCAGGCTATTGTTAGCTGCTGTTAGCACGCCCTGAGTTGTTGTTCACAAATACCACATGAAGAATGTGATTATCACTATGGCAACTTTTTTGTAAATATAAGTCTAACAATACTATGTCTACAGCTGATCTAGAGCGACACACCCCAGTCAGAACTGCAAATAAATTGATTATCACAGGAGCTAAATAACTGTTCACACTGGGGGCATCCATCTTCGATTGTCAACTCGGGGGTGGCGAGGTTTCACCGAGTTCCCAGTAGGAAATTCCAACTTCCAGGAATGTTCAAGTAGCAGTTTCCTACTCGGAACCCGGAAATTCCTACTTCTGACTATAACTGGAATGCACCAAAAGATGTGACCCAAGCCAAATCGTGTGTTTGTTGTTTTGTTGCTAATGAATGCAGCTTGGACCTTCCTCAGAACTCTGCATTGCTTTACAACTTCTTTTTTCAACAACTTACAGGATGCAAAGCGACGAGGTAATGTAACTCTTTCTAGTTACGTAGTGGTAGTTTTTGATGTGTGACAACAAGCAATTTTTGGAAAACTTAGTATCCTCATTTTGTAGCTGGCTATGTATCGCTATTTACAGCCCGGTGCTCTTAGACTTGTCCGAATAATTTAAATTTGCTCTAGTTTTAATTGTCTTGTTCCTGAAGTTGAGTATCCAGGCCAGTCCAGCCCTGTCCGACCCGACCGAAAGGCTAAGGAATAGCATTTACAGATAACCTATTTTCATGCTGTAAAACTCATCTTTAAGTGTGTATTTCGATCAGGCATATATCTGAAAGTGAGATTTTTTTGTAATTACTTAGAAACCCCTCACAGTCCCTTTAAAAAGAGCTGTTGCATGATCCATTTATAAAATTTTTTTTTTAAGGATTCAGACTTCCAGAGACAGAGAGACAGAGAAAGAGAGATTTAGAGAAATGAAGATGTGTAGCAAGGTTGTATCTGTTGTGAAAGTTTTACTTCTGCATAAGAGGTAAGGACTAAAAAAAAAGAAACGGGGTAAAGACATAAAAATTAGCAGGGCACATCATCTGTGACCATGCACTCCCACAACTTTAATCAAACATAGACATAGAAGAAGTAGAAGTGCTCTGAACAGGAGATTTTCCTCTGCCATACTAAGTCACACAATATCTCTAGATACTTGATCCTCCAGCTATCAGTCTGCTGGGGATGTTTTTCTTAGCAACTTGTCCTGATGTACCAGTTTATTGCTAAAGTGATATTTTCATGTTAAATGCCTTGTTCTGTTTTACAAGGGTCTGTACTGTTTTTCTTTCACTAAAGCAGAGAAAACTTTGCCCCCTGAGGATCTGTTCCAATTCCATGTTCTCTTTTAGCTCATCAGTGCATCTGTGTGCATGTGTACATGATTGTGGTTCACACAATCTTCCACCAAGGCATTTCCCTCATCGACAGGCAAGTTATTGTCAAAAATGTGTGAAACTGCCCTTTCAGGAACTTTTAAGAAATCTTTGAAAAAAAAAAATTTGCTCCACACCTAGTTTGTGTCTTGTGCCATGACCAACTTTCTCTTGAAATGTTATCCAAATGCTTTGATACGTTCTTGAGCTGTTGCTGAAAATGTGGAAAATTACCAAATCTCCCTTGAAAATAGCTGGATCCATTTTCAGATCACCTCCCCAAAAAATAAAACAAACTGGCCTTTGACTTAGTTTTTTTACCTGTCCTGAAAATGTCATCAAATTCTGTTCTCAACCTTTTGATTAATTCTGCTAACTAATTTAATAACGCTAGAAAAAACAGTCTCCCTTCAGGAATTCTTGTCACCAGCCACTTAATGGCAGGATCAAGCTTCTGAAGGATATGAGTTGACATGAGGACAAGGCAGTCTGTCTTACAAAAGACTCAACATAAGCAAGGTCGTAAGACTGTGAACATACTGTGAACAAATCATTAAAAAAACTGGATTCATATCTACATTCAAATCCCCAGCACTATCATTTCCTCATTGTTTCACAACCAACATGCCCTGAACAATTCAACAAAATCAGTTCATACATAACCTTTTTGAGTTAAGTTGTCAGCAAACTTTATCAAACAACAAACAAACAAACAAGAGGTAGAAAAAACAACCTCCTTGGCAGAGGACATAAAACTTGATCTTTGTCTCCGTCTGTGTTGAAGTGAGCGGTGTTTTATTTTCCATCTGTCTGTGACTGGAGGGGCAACAAAACACTCAGTTAAAATTCTGTTTTCCAAATGCTCTTCTGCTCACATAATCATGGCTTGGCTCCCCAAAAGCATCCTTAGATGTAGGTCAAACAGGGGCCTTTTTTGCATGTAACAACATAAACTGGCTACTTTCTGGTCTGTTGAGGGAACTGAAATCTGTGTAGGATTTTTTAACAGTGTAATGGTTTAAAAGTTCTTTGATTGCACAACAAACAAAACAGATCTAAAAAGTGTGAAAAAAAAACACAATCTGTCGTCGTTTTGCCAGATTTAGCCTGAGTCTGGGATGTGTCTGGTAGAGGAAACACATGGCTTGTCCCTGGAGAGGAAACATTTGCAGATGATGTTGAAAGCTGAAGAGGATGGTTTGTAGATTCAGATGAAGACACGGTCACACAATTAGTCATATAAAGAATAAAGAAACATGCTGTAAGGGTTAATAGAACTGATGGTTTGAATTGTAGCAAGGCAGTAAGACAAAGAATTAAGATGATTTTGATGATTACTTCTTTCGGTCTTTATCTAAAACTTAAATGAATAAACACAAGTTGTTATTAGCTGCCAGTATTCATGTCATTATATAAATACTATATTCATGCCCAGCTCCACCCGTACCATGTACATCTGTCCTTGGGCTAGGCACTTAACCTCAAGATGCTCTCTCTGCTATGTCAGTGTTGTGTACGTGGGTACGAAAGAACTTGGATGTTTCTTCACTAATATTGATGGGTGACTTACATACAGTATTTTTCTGCTGAGTGGTCTGGTTTGGTTCCATATAATTCAGCATGGTTTGGAGCCATAATCCCTGACCTTACTTGCTTTTCCTCTGCCAGCTGTACCCTCACCTGGGGGCAAAGGTGTAAGCCAGAAAATGAAGGTCACATCAGCCACATCTGACTTCCTCTGCATTTTATCTTTTTCAACCATAACAAAGGAGGTGCCTTCTTCCTTTGCTGCAAGAAAAGCATTCAATGTCATTTATTTTTCAATTAAAGAAACACAGGCCAGATCTAAACAAACAAACAAACAAACAAAAAAGTGAAGCTTTTAGTCTTTATGCTAATCTCTGTAAGAGAAGCCACTTCCTGCTGTCATCTTGCTTTAATTCAAGGACGCTTATTGAGCTGCACCACTTTTGTTTTCCCCACAATTAATGCTTGGCAAGATTTTTTTGTCTTATTATAGAAATTGAATTAAGTGGATCAAGCTGCACTGCAAGGTTAAGAAATAGCTGTATTAAATAATGAAAAAAAATAAATGTTTAATTATAAGTTGCGATTGTACAAATTCCCAAGGCAAACCAGGACTCACCTCAAGAGAACCACAGCGGTCTACATTGAATTTACATTTCTTGTAATGCCCCATCTTGCAATGTTAAGTAATCCATGAATAACTAGAAAAGCACTTGGAGAGCGCAGACCTCCGCCAGCACCACAGTCCCCACCCATATTGTGATTTTCGATTTAGATTCCTTGACCATGAAAACATATCATTAGCAATTGGATTAATCATGATATCTATTTTAGTTCAGTAGTTATTCACCAAAATCACATTTTTCGTCATGGCGGCCAGACGCTGATCCAGATCAACACCAAAATTGAATCAGTTTTTCCTTTTCCCATGCTGAACATTTCCTGAAAATTTCATCAAAATCCATCCATTACTTTTTTTTTGTTCACAGACGGATGGATGGACGGACCGACAAACAAACTCTCCTTAAAACATAACCTCCTTGGTGGAGGTTATAAATCCTAATCTGCACCCAGAATTGGATCACAACCAAAAAATAACACCTTCTTGTGCCACAACTAATATTTGAGGAAAATTTACTGAAATCCATCCCTAACTTTTTGAGTTATCTTGTTCACAGACAGACACAAAAACAGACGGAGGTAATAAAAGTCAGGCAATAAGTTAGTAATTTTCAATTATTTTAAATGTAAATATACCAGGAACAATAGATTTTGTCTAACCAAGAAACAGTTTTTAAGGAAGACAGGGCTTGGTAAAGGATGACTTCCTGTGAATGATGGGTCTTGACAAAGGGTCAACTTTAGGACACTGCTTTCTTCCATTCAGCAGGTGAAACTACCACTCTGGCACACAAATTGTGATGGTAAATGCCCCGTCCTTATGAACTTCTATACAGTGATTATATACAGCACCAGAATCTGGAATATCAGTCACACTGCAGCATAAGTGGAAGTTTGAGTTTAGGGGTCTCCCAAAGGGCATTGAAGTATTATTTGTGTGACAAATTCCAAGATGTTCAGCCAAGTCCACGACATGCAGTTCCTGTGTTTTCCAAATAACATATTTTTTTAATGTAGAGTTTGTGTTCCTGCTAGATACTTTATGGTAAACCACAGCATTTGATGAAAGGATGGATGTAAAGACCCACAGTTCAGTAGCTGCTGCTTACCATTTCTGATTACTTGTAGTATTTGGTGGGATAATCTTTTCCCAGCAGCCCGCACTTCACATTTTATTATTTTACTGTTTCCCCACTAAAAGACATACCTCAATTTTATTCAAGCTAAAAATAAAAACATGATCCAACAAGAAACAAAAGGCAAATTAAAGTATAATTGTTTCCCTAGCTGCCAAGACATTTCAAAATTTTTTGAAGTAAAAGTGGCAACAAATGAAAAGCATAATGGAGGAAATAATAAAGCTGGATACAATTAAAGCACTCTATGTGGTTTATTCAGTTGAGTAATGGGCAAAATAATGTGCAAATAATGATATTCTGTTTTTACCAAACATCCTCACTTCTCAGATTTTTTTAGAATCAATTTTTGGACAGGAGTTTTTTCAGACAGCCATTGACCAAGACTACTTTGGACAGCTTCCTCTTTAGCCATGCTATCAGACATTTTTGTGAAGAGCACATTTTCTGCCGCCAGCCAAGGTGAAAAAAGGATTTTAGCTCATACTGATGCCTGCCGCTTGTCTGCCAATTTGACCAGTACTGCTAATAGCTGAGACTGAATTGGACCTAAATTGGGCATTTAGTTAAAATTATTTGTCCAAACCAGTATAATATGGCCGTCTTTGAACTTCAGCCTGATTGTGAGCTCAACCTTTGTAAGGTCCATGGGCTTATGTAAAGCCTTAAAAATGCATTGTATGTAGTGATAGATGCTAAAAGCTCTTAACAAATAAACTATGTCTTTAGTGTGAATTTACACAGACACTTGAGCAGCCCATGATGCATTTTTCACCTTTTTTCAGTCAACACTTGTATCAGGTTTCCTCCCCTCTGACATTTCACTAAGCTGTAATTGATTGGTCCGCCCACAACCTTCCCAAGATCCACTTGTCACCAGGAAACCTGTAATGGCACTGTCATGTATGTCTGCTAAGTGTTTGAGTGGGAGAGCATTTCCCTGCTGGTGTTTACATAGAAGTGGTGTACATGTTTACCTGTGTGTTGACAGTATTACCAGTCCATAGTGTCGGTTACCTGTCTGTGTGGTTATTGTCTCTGTTGACCCTGGGGTAAAGTGGATGTAGGGAAGTGCCTCTGAGTTGAAAGATTGATTGCTTCTCCTTTGACTTACAGGATAATTCTGTGACTTTGTTGTATGTAGTGGTAAATTTGTGTTTGTGTGTTCTCAGGGTCAAAGCACCGTTTTAGAAAATCAACTTTAAAAGGCAAAATAATACACTGCTAGAAATCATCTTGACTGCATTATCATATGCTTTGTTGCATCAACATTTAATCCATGCTTGACATTTGTTCCAGAACACACTTTTCTCAGAAATACTTACAGTAACATGATACTGCTGACTCATCAGAACAGCCCAAATACGTTTGTTCTGACTGTACTGACGAGAATTAGGAGAAGAGACCTCTCTACTCCTGTATTATCTTCTTTGCACTAACTTACCATAAAATTTAAAAGATGATTCAAGATTCCTCTTTACAACCTAAAATATTTCAAATGGTCAGGAACTAGCACATCTTTAAAGAGTTTGTAGTACATATAACCCATCTGGAATGTCATGCTGCTAAAATTCAGGCCTGTTCATTGTACCACCAGTTTCTTAGAGTAGTGTGGGATGTAAGTTCTTCGGTTTCTAGGCATTGCTTCTTTGGAATCACTTACCAATGGCCATTCAGGAGGCTGACAACCCTTCCCAAAGAGATATGCCAATATTTTTATTGTTTTTGTGTTTTGCCTCACTCCCATGTCCCTGGCAAGCAGATAGACACCATTCTTTCAACTGTGTCTGCAGTAACAAGAAAAAAATGGGCAATTTACCCCATAAGCTTAGCTCAAACACAGAGTCAATGGGTAGCATTAACCTGCTTCTGCCTACAGTCATCTAAAATACTCTTCAGCAACTCTGAACAGTCCTTCGTATTTGCTTTGACTTTTATGTATTTTTTACCATGTTTTGTAACATTGTCTATTTTTAGACAAAGATGGAAACTTTATGTAATTTTAAAAAAAATACGTAAGAAGAGGGAGGTGAAATGCATCAGCTGAATATCACAAGAGTAAAAACTCAATTTGCAGTTTTCGATGCACAGTAATGTGTAAGATTTAGTTTTGTTCTGAGCTCAGATGGATCAGTGTGCATGTGTAGCAAGCTGGACATTTTGTTAGTTCAAATTATGTCCAGCCTTCTTTTTTCATTGGTTCTTGAGATTAATTTGGTCCACCCACCATTAATTTTCCCATTAATGTAGCCTAAAACACTTTGTGCCACTTGTAAAAGACTTGCCTGTTGCACCTGAAGTAATGTGGGACAATACCCATTTATGTCATAAGGTGTCAGTGTCAGTATCGTACAGTGGCCATGAAGGTCAATGGTAATAAATGTTTCAAAAATTGCAAAAACATTTCACAGAACACAAAAAAACATTTCACAAAATGCAAAAACATTTCAGAGACCATGAAATACATTTCAGGGATCATGAAATACCGATATCAGTGTAAAAGGGAATGATGTTATGGCTCTTTTCCACCAGCACGCCTTGGCCCTACTCTATTCGGCTCTACTCGATTTGCAGCGTGTTTCTACTAGCCCGGTAGCTCCTAATACAAGCTTGTTTTAGTACCTACTCCACTCTGGTTCTAAGTGAGCCGAGTCGATACTAAAAGATGACATCACAGACTGCCGGCTACTGATTGGTCAGACAATGTCATCATTGATGAGTCATGAGCGCGACGACCTAGCATGCAAGCGGTATCTACCATTAGCCCCTCCTACTTCTTGTCTTTGCAGCTCGATTGCTCTTGTCATCGGCTTCATTCTGATGTATATCTTCCAAAACTCTCCCGTGCTTCTCAAGGGGTATTTCTTCCTGCCACCTGCAGCCTTCTTCTGATTTCCTTTTTTACTCGGTTTGTGACAAAAAGCCACAGATTGTTGTGTTGCGCTCAAAATGACGTCACCGCAGAGCCGCTCTCTTTTTACAGCGACATTGCACGCTATTGGGCAGGCGACAGGGGCTAATGGAAAAGCAGCACAAGGCGAGTAGAGTAGAGCCGGGTAGAGCCGGGTAGAGTCGGGTTGAGTCCAGTAGTGTAGAGTAGGGCTAGTGGAAAAGGGCCATTAGAGTGATGCCTGATGTGCTTCAGTTAAGCCAATCAGAGACAAGTAGCATGGACCTACCCTTTCCAGTTTCTTGAAATGTATTTCATGATTTCATGACAAGTCTTAACTTCCCTACTTTCACAGTTATAGAAGTTGCCTCAATAACCAGTGTGTGATATCACAGAAAATTTATTGATGCTTTATAAAGTCAATGGGTTTAACTGAGGACAGTCTGGTTATAGCTGTTTCTGCATTTCACATCTCTCAAACTGTTGGCAGGACTGGAAAAAAATGTTGATACCAAATACTTTTAATGCTGATTCAGAAAAGATGATAAAATTTATTTAAATGCTTTATTTAACACCACTCTGCACTCCTTTAACAGGGCAACAGCTCCTTTGATTAGGGGCTCCTCATGTCCAAGGTGTCCTGCTGATGGTGTTAAATTAAAGCAGCATATCCTGAACAAAGCACCCTGCCCTTAGCTGACTGACTGGCAGCATAGTTAACTTTTTCCATTCTGAGGAGATAAGGAATACAAGTAAAGCTCTTGGATCAATGTGGTCTCAGGATCTTGTTGAGAAGTTCTTTCCTCCATTCTTTTCTTGACCAGGCACATGGTGCTTAAGTGTTTGCTGAAAAATGAATATCACTTCTGGTTCAAACAGTAATTTCCAAAACCTCTGAAGAAGCACTATCTACAGCTAAGTTTCTCAAAGTAACTCAAGATTTATACTTGAGTAAAGTTGACTATTTCCAGTTTTACATTCCAGCAAATGTAGTTCTGCCTAAACTAAAGGATTGGTGACGTCACTCTACAGCAGAATAAATCCTTAACAAGTTTATGAAAGTAGTTTTCCATTAAGTGGATCCATTCAAGTTTGATAGAATCAAAATGCCCTTGCTGAAGCATAAAAGTAGGACAACTAAGGTTTGGTGCTTACTTAATTGCTAATAAGTTCATCATTAACAAATTTACAGTACAATATAGTGTGACAGTAAAGAGTGGGAGATTAATGCATAATCCAGAAATATATGTACTATGGAAAACCATTATAAGCTAAGTGTGAAAAAGCTTAATTGGCACACACATATGCCTCATGATACAACCTTAGTCCTAGGTAGATTTAATGAAATCATAACACTACTGCACAAAATTAGAACTAAATCCATAGCCTTTCTGATCTTGCCATGTTTTTTTTTTACTGAAACTATAATAAGAAACTACTAATGGACTTCAGAAGAGTTGTATTTACTGAGGAGGTGGATATTATCTGATAAACATATGTGCTGGTG
Source organism: Scarus forsteni (assembly GCA_036419115.1). Classification (NCBI taxonomy): domain Eukaryota; kingdom Metazoa; phylum Chordata; class Actinopteri; order Labriformes; family Labridae; genus Scarus; species Scarus forsteni. The sequence goes on from JAZDUH010000037.1 coordinate 5,470,387, forward strand.
GATGTGAGTAAAATCTGTCTTTGTTATAAACATCATTATTTGCAAGACAAAGCATTCTTTTGAAATAATTGATACCGCTATACCAGCTCAAAAGTAACCACATATACAAACTCATAAAAATGATAAGATCAATTTAATGTTGCTTAATGAAGTATGATAAAGCCATCTGTTTTATCTTTGTGGTTTGCATAATTGTAACACCTGTTTTTATCCCTTTCATTTGGAGGGAACAGCTTTCTTAAAAGAGGGTGATTCTGTTGTTTTAAAGCCAAGGTAGCAAATACATTTACTTGTAAACTAACGGAGTGGGGTCAGCAGATGCAGAGGCGCATAGTGTGAAGAGGTCACCAACTTCCTGCAGATCTCCAACCAAACTTCATGTGGCCGTCAGATTAGCTCAAGAACAGTGCAGAGAGCTTCATGTATGGGTTTCCATGGCCAAGCAGCTGCATCCAAGCCTCACATCACCAAGTGCAATGCAAAGCATCGCATGCAGTGATGTAAAGAATGCTGCCACTGGAGGCAGTAGAGACGTGTTTTCAGGAGTGATCAATCGTGCTTCTCCATCTGGCCATCTGATGGACGAGTCTGGGTTTGGTGGTTGCCAGGAGAACGATACTTGTGGGACTGCATTGTGTCAAGTGTAAAGCTTGGTGGAGGGGGGATGATGGTGTTTTTTTTTTTCCCTCCAGGAGCTGGGCTTGGCCCCTTAGTTCAAGTGAAAAGAAATCTGAATGCTTCAGCATACCAAGACATTTTGGACAATTCCATGGTTCCAACTCTGCAGGAAACCCATGGTGCCCACCAGTGCACAAAGCAGGTTCATAAAGACATGGATGACAGAGTCTGGTGTGGATCAACTTGACTGGCCTGAACAGAATCCTGAACTCAACCCGATAGAACACCTTTAGGATGAGTTCGAGTGGAGACTAAGAGCCAGGCCTTCTCATCCAACATCAGTGTGTGACCTCACAAATGTGCTTCTGGAAGAATGGTCAAAAATTCTCATAGACACTCCTAAACCTTGTGGACAGGCTTCCCAGAAGAGTTGAAGTTGTTATAGCTGCAAAGGGTGGACTAACGTTATATTGAACCCGATGGATCTGGAATGGGATGTCATTTAAGTTCATATTGGAGTCAAGGCAGTTGAGCAAATACTTTTGGCAATAAAATATGTGTGTGTAAACATTTTTATATATATATATATATAGATATAGATATAGATATAGATATAGATAGATAGATAGATAGATAGATAGATATAGATAGATATATACTCAACAAAAATATAAACGCAACACTTTTGTTTTTGCTCCCATTTTTCATGAGATGGACTCCAAGATCTAAAATTCATTCCAGATAAACAATATTACCATTTCTTTCAAATGTTGTTCACAAATCTGTCTAAATGTTTGATAGTGAGCACTTCTGCATTGCTGAGATAATCCATCCCACCTCACAGGTGTGCCACATCAAGATGCTCATCGGACACCATGATTAGTGCACAGGTGTGCCTTAGACTGTCCACAATAAAAGGCCACCCTGAAATGTGCAGATTTTTTTTGCTTATTGGGGGTCTGGGGACTCAGAACCAGTCAGTATCTGGTGTGACCACCATTTGCCTCATGCAGTGCAACACATCTTTGCATAGAGTTTATCAGATTGTCAATTGTAGCCTGTGGAATGTTGTTGTGAGGCCGGTTGGATGTACTGCCATATTCTCTGAAATGCCTTTGGAGACGGCTTATGGTGGAGAAATGAACATTCAATGCACGAGCAACAGATCTGGTTGACATTCCTGCTGTCAGCATGCCAATTGCACGCTCCCTCAATGCTTGCAACATCTGTGGCATTTTGCTGTGAGACAAAACTGCACATTTCAGGGTGGCCTTTTATTGTGGACAGTCTAAGGTACACCTGTGCACTAATCATGGTGTCTGATGAGCATCTTGATGTGGCACACCTGTGAGGTGGGATGGATTATCTCAGCAATGCAGAAGTGCTCACTATCAAACATTTAGACAGATTTGTGAACAACATTTGAAAGAAATGGTAATATTGTTTATCTGGAATGAATTTTAGATCTTGGAGTCCATCTCATGAAAAATGGGAGCAAAAACAAAAGTGTTGCATTTATATTTTTGTTGTGTGTGTGTGTGTGTGTGTGTGTGTGTGTGTGTGTGTGTATATAGATATAGATAGATAGATAGATAGATAGATAGATAGATAGATAGAGAGAGCTCTTCAGAATAGCTTAGTATAGATTGATAGGGTATATAGTATTGTATCGCAGAGTACAGTACAGTTAAGATTGATACAGGGGAAAGTACTATAGTGTAAAGAGAGTAGAACTGTCAATTTTAGTGCTATGTTGTATACTACAGATAGCTGGGATACAGTAAAGTCTGTATCAAATAGTAAAGTACTGTGTAGTGAAGTATTAAGTATAAAGAAAATATAGAAATGCATTGTTTAGTTTTGGAAGTTTACCAAATAAGATAGATATGTAAAGTATTAGACTGTGTAATATAACAAATTATGGTGTTGCAATTAAAAGTATGCATTTAGTGAAAGTAGTATCACTAAATATTTAAAAAACAGCAATTACAAAGTAATACAATTCCCAAATTTATCTAATATGATTAATAAAGTGTTCATCATTCATTCTGTATATATTCACTCTAAACTCTTATCATCTAATGTTAAGTTTTGCCCTGCGTTGTGAAGTATAGTAACTGTAGTTTAGCACTGTGTTTGAAAGTTGGGTCAAATATAGTTTTGTTTTGCAAAAGGAGAGTAAACCATCAGTGCTTTAAAATTTAGTAAATTGAAATACAAAAAGGAGTTTAGTGGTGAGTAATCATCATTAACGCATCTGGTGAGAACATAAAGCAAGCAAACTTCAGTATTATTTAACAAAGACTTTTATTTAGCTCAATTAAGATTATAACAGGGAAGGAAAAGGGGACAGCAAAACAAAGTACACATGGGATAATAATCTGAAAAACAAGAAGATTTGTATTATAATAATTCTGCAAACAATTACAACTAAAACTAAATCAATATGGAGAAAAACACCTTACCCTGCTGCTGCCCCATGTGGGCACCAAAGAGTGAATAACAGGGACTGCAGGCTTTAAATAACTTGTTAACAGGTGAGCTGACTCAAACTAATCAGTGAAAAGGTGCAAACAACTGCTAATCAAGAAGGTAAGGAGAGGAAACAACAAGGGACCAAACCAAGGGATGAGTGGAAAGAGGAAGAGCAAAATAAACATGCAATCTTTTGGTAAAGTGCATAGTGTATAGTGTAGTTTGAAATAGTATCAAGTACTATTAAGGTATGTTAAGACAATTATAATACTTCCGGAACTGCTGATAGATAAACTGACAGTTAAGACACTCAGACACAAGACCCTGATCATGTAGGTGACCTCACCAACAATCTTATATTGCTGTAAAGTCCACTGCTGCTCAATACAACACTGAGCATCACACCAATTGAGAAAAACACAAACATTGCACAGGGTAATGATCATGATAAGAACAGCAACAGAAATAGATACTGCAAAAAAAAGATAAACAGTCAATCAGTCAACAGTCAAATCCTGCATGTGGTATTAAATTAATTATTGTACATAAAGATGTGCATCTTTACTAGTCTCACAGTTTTATTCAACTACATTACTAGGTCATAATTCCATCCAATTCAATATCACAATGCTGCATAGAGAGCAGTTTACTTTTTTATATACATATTGTATATATATTAATCAACCAGGCTACTTTTTAGATTAAAAAAGTACTATTAGTCAAATAAATATGAACTCCTTTTGGTAAATAGAAATGCCTTTAGGTTCATATCTCAACATCAAATTTCTATTTTTACTCTTCTTGGGAAACAAAACTGATACTGCAGTCTAGCAGTTTCTGCATGATTAAGCAATTATTTCTTATCTTTGCATCGATTCTTTTTCATCTATGTCCACATCAAGACGATTGATTATAAAATAGTTTTTACATTCCTTATTGAACATGCTATTGTTGGTACATGATATATCCCAGTTATGAAAATCTGTCATTAGTATAAATTCTATCTATTTAAAAGAATATTCATTTTATCTTGAAATTAGTACCGCATGTTATGCAAGTCAGAATTGATTGAGCGACTGGTTGAACCTTGACTAGAAGCAGTTCTTGAACAATATTGCCTGATGGTTTTGATTATCCCTGTTTTTTATCCATTTAAGGAAATTCTTACCATTTTAATTAACTGCAATGTGGAATTCATCTTCTGAATTCCCAAATATTATTTGAGCAAATAGGATTTGTTTTTAGATTAACAAGTCCCTACGCTATCCTTGTCTAGTTCTCAACACAAAAAAGTACAAAACAACGCTTAACTTTGTGCATTAAATTAAATTGCTACCACATTTGTTCATGCGCAGTCAATCATGAAACATGCATGGACTTACAGTCATTATTTATTCTTCTAACTATCCTTGAATTTCTTTTGTGTAATGATGACGGCCTGTTCTTTTCTGTTTCAGGCATCCTGCCAGCCTGTTTAGACAGACTGTGAAGGACACATGGAAATTAAAAAACGTGTCTGCATGCTCACACATGATTGATTAATATCCTTAAAGTCACACAATTTTACTTTTAATATGCCACTTTATCTCATGCTCAGAGGTTAGGGAGTGACAATGAATGGATGGAAAACCTTTGTAAGCAAAGTACACCAGATTTGTTTTTGTTTGTGTGTTTGTTTGCATTTGTTAAAGCAAATGAGTGTTATCTCAGCGTTTTCTCTGAATATAGATCACCGAGCTAAACAGGGACGACAATGGTTCCATTCCCTCTCATACATCGCAACACAATCTCAATTACCCGCACTAGTGGGCATAATATGAACTGAGAAATTATGCAAACATTTTAAATATGCTATTACCATTACTATCAACACTGCCATTGCTCCTCCAATTGTGCAGGAGGCGTGTGTGTGCATGTGCCTATGAATGAAGGCTTTTTGTTGAAAGTTTCCTTAAGATTTTTTCACTTTTCTTGTGTCAAGGTTGATGAGAGCTGCTGTGAGGGTGAATTGTTTTGTAAAGTATCTTGTCTCCCTTGAAGTGCAGCTGAGCAGACCAATGAATGTTCTGTGGAGAGATTCAATGTCACATCTAAACAAAGGACAGCATGATTTTTACGTCAGAACAAAACAAGAGCCCAGAGGAAAGGACAGAAAAAATAGTAGAGAGGAAGAGGAGGAACCAGAAAGGGGGACATATGGAGAGAATACACACTGAGAAACAGAATGGGCAGCCATCCCGTTGAGCCATCTAATCCATGTGTTTCTTTGTACAACAAAAGGGAGAAGCAGGGTGAAAAGTTTGCACATACTGTTTCTCTGGAGATTAGTCAATCTTCTAACCTGATACACCAGATGGACTGCTCAATATATTTCACTCATCAAGCTGGAAAAGAGCCCATAGAAAGTGTCTGTGGAGGGCAGAAGCTTTAAAAAACCTATCTGATAGGTGATTGGATGATCATTCAGTCAATCTTGTTCATTACAGGCCAATCAAATTATGTAGTACGCAGATGCTGTCTAAAGAACTGTATGTGAGTCACATCATAACTAAACTCTTGGAAAATATGTCAGATGGAAGGCAAAAAAATATCCTTTCCATTGAGAAGGTTGTAGTCTCGTTAATTGTTTTTTATTTTTACTTGTTGAAAAATTTGCCTTGATGTTGCTGAAATCCCTTTTCTTTCTCTTTGATACTGTCCAAATTCTGTTGGTGTATGTCCCACATCCAGTAGACTCATGGCCCTGCAGTCTCGTGTCCTGGATACATCAACTTGGTGTTTTTCTATGCAAGTTTGGACAAATAAACATGACCTTGCAGCTTGCAAATGGTTAACTATCTTACATTTAAGAATAAAGGTGAGAACAACTTAGCCTTTTGAACAGGCTAAATTAATCTGGCAAAGATTTTTTCAGTGACTTTACTGAGAACAATTTTGAAAAAAAAAAAAAAAAAAAAAAAGACTTTCAGAATGAATTGGCGAGTGAGGTCCAAAGTCATTCTTATTATTAGACAAAGGACTCTGAAGTCCTCTGCAGATTTTTGGCAGGAAGCGTCTGACACTATCACAACCTCTGTTTTGTCAAAAGATGGCACTAGCATCACACCTCTACACCTTTGCCTTTTTTTGTCTATCCACAGTCAAAGTGGGGGCAAAGAGAAGAGGAAGCCAAATGATGGAGAAACTGACACACAAGAGACTGTAGAAGGGGGAGGAAGGAAGCTGGGAAACACTGCAAGAGAGACAAAGAAACCTGTGTGTATTTGCGTAAGAGCCTGATTTAGCAGGTAGTATAATTGATTTAGAAAAGCAGAGTGAGCTAAACCTGGGCCCATTGCTCAGGCAGGGGGTAGGAACTAATCTTCTACTGCCGGTGGGGAGAAGGGGATCATTTTACACAGCCGCTCCCCCTGGGCTCCTTCCTAAAAATCTGAAGTGACTCAAGCTCATCATCTACAATATAGCCAAAGCAGTGGAGCGAGAAAGCATATTCCTGCTGGGCATAAGTGCTGTCATGATCACTTAGTATGTTTGCTAGTGTTGGAGGACTTTAAGTGGAGCTGAAGAAGAGAAGGTGGAGAGGATGCACATGCTGACAGATGGAGTCCCTGATTGTTTTCGTCTGTCGCATGTCTTTCAGTTCACTTCACATATTGGATAGGAGGATGACTTAGAGCTTGTAAATAAGCCTCAAGGCCATTTTGATGTTTACTCAGTACCATCTAATAATAGTTTTCCAAGTAAAAGCCAACCAAGTATTTACTATATCTTAAAATGCCAATCATATTTTGATGTATTGTCTCTAAAGTATTATAACTCGTTTGGCCAGCTGTAGCTCTGATAGATCTGGATGGCTTCCAACCAAAAAGTCAGGGGTTTGATCCTCAGTCTGTTCTGTAGGTTGTTGTATCCTTGGAAAATGGTCTCACTCTGAAATTATTCATTCATCAGTGATGTGTGAATGTGTATGAATGTGACGAGTTGATAATGATCAGCACAAAACATGGGAGCCTCCAGCATCCAAGCATGATGTGGGTGAATGGATGATGGGCGATACCAGACTTTTTTTTTTTTAAATCAATTCTATACTGGTACTTTTGGCTGTAATTTTCCCAAGCTAGATAAGGCATTTGGGCTCTTTTAAAACCACTTACACACCACTGACACAGCAGTGGGAGCAACTTGGGGTTAAGTGTCATGCACAAGTGCACATAGCTGTGTGATGGCTAGAACTGGGCTCGAACCTGCAACCTTCAGACTGAGCCGCGGAGGCCAAAGTACCCATAATGAGAGGGACACAGAGATTGCAGGCAGAGTGTTGTGGATAAGTTAAATTACCAAATTGAGCTATTACTATGACTTTAGTTAACTGTACATTAAAACCTATTGATTATACATTTCATGCTTTTCGTGTGCTGGCTCAGGTCTCAAATAGCTCTGTTACCCCTCTTTCTACTTTGATGCAATGCATTCTGTCTATGTTTTTTTTCCTTTATAATGTGTTTATTTCTCATCATCAGATACGAAGTAACATATGCATGCACATTTTCTCAGGACTTCTGGATTGATTATCCTTTTCAACAACTTTACTTTGTACTGTCATTTTGCTCACCATATGTTTTGCTTCATCTGGTCCAAACTAAAACACTCGCTTTTAGAACAGTGGTTCAACTACTTGGGTTATAATCTCTCATTAATGAGGTGGTGGTAGGTCTTAAGGCTAGACCAGTTGAGAATCACTGGTGTAGACAACAAACCATTTTTCTTTATATTCTCTCTGGGCATTGTCTCTGGGAGGTCATCTAATTGGTTCCTTACACAAACAACATCATCAGGAGACAATGTAGTTGGAAGGGAACATGAGTGAGATAAATAAAGTGGCATCTGTGTTTGTGAAGCTAATAATGAGAGTTTAATGAGTGTGATAATCATAATCTAATTTGATGATGCGTTCATTTGTGACTGCGGGGACATATTCTCTTAATTTCACCCCCCTTTCCTTTCCCCTTGCTTTGTTGTTGCATTTTAAGCCCCTGCTCCTCACATTTGCATCTATTTCCCATTTTGTTTCCTCTCGTAACTTACTCTCCTTTCAAGCACCCAACTTTACTTTCCTTCACTTCTCTGCATTTACGACCAATCTGCTTGCTTTCAAAGTCTGATTCATTCTCCTCTTTTCCACTGCACCCTCATTCTGTCCCCCAACAGTTGGCCAATGAACCCAATGGACCCACTCGATTTCTTTCCGTCACTCCACTTTCTCTACCTCCATTTTTACTCTACTTCCTTAACCCTGTGATCACCACAAAGCCATCCTGCTCGGCCACATTCCCTTACCCCTTGCTGACCACTTCAAAGTCCAATTTCTGTGTCAAAAACTTTAACAAATAGGTCTTTTACTACATTCTGTGTCTCGGAATGAGCAAGAGTGTGGCAACTGGGAAATCTCCTAGCACCTTTACACAGGTGGCAAATCATTTGCCCCAGAATTTAAAGTTTGGGAATTTCTTACCTCTGTGGGGTCATGTGCGGGCTGTTTTCATTATTCTTTCACCCAGAGCTTAATACTGCTCAAATACAACCTTGCTAAACCTACTGACTTTTCCCCACTGTTGTATTCAGCCTAACCTCTCCTTTTCTTCATCTGCTCCTCCTTTTCCCTCCCACAACAGTCTCTCCTAGTGGTAACACGGTTATACTCCTCAGTACTCTTCATCCTTCTTACTTTTGCCAGATTATATGCCTTCTCTATTTTTCTGTGATTGCCATCGCACTCACAAACTCTCTTCAACCTTAGTCTTTGTCGCTATATATTCATGATGAGGGAGATGAATATGAAATGGATGTCAGTGCTGAAGCATATATAAACCAGCCACATTTTTTACCCATTCAAGTGGCCATTAATGCAGGCATCATTTAATTATTCCTCAGGTGTCAACTTTATTGTTATTTGTCAGTAGGAGCAAGCTCAGCTTATATCAACATTGCATATCAAATTAAACCAAAGGGCAAAATCTTGCCTTTCAATCACTAGCTTCAAAAAAGACACACATGCACCCCCCCCCAAACACACACACACACACACACACACACACACACACACACACACACACACACACACACACACACACACACACAAAGATTAAAAAAAAGATTAAAAAAAAAAAAGATAACATAAAGAAACTACTAAAGAAAAAACTAACATAAATATTTCTGTTGCTGCAAATGGCAGGCACGGTCAGGACACAAATGACATCCTGTAGATTTGTTCAAACTGACTTTGAAACAATTCCTCACACTTTGAATTAAGTCATGTTGATAATGTATTAGCTGTTTTAAACCTTAAACTTATCATCTGAATATTTGTTTGAACATGTGGCTAAAAATAGGAGTTCAAGCTGTGAAAAAAAAAACATTACATTTGAAAATATACAGCTCTGCAGCACATTGGGGCGCCTGGACCCGTGAACAATACAATCCCGGTGCAACTCTACTGTCCATTGCTTTCTTGCCCTTAACAACATGAACATAACTTATGGAATTTAGAATATCTAGACTAATATTATGTATGCTTGGAAAATGATGGAGATTGATTTTTGGGAAAAGTGACAGCCATAACTGAAAGAACAACAGCCAATAAGCAGTCTCATTGAGCAAACATTTAGATATTATGATGTACTTAGTGATGCCTGTGAAGACTGCCTCCTTTTATTTGTTTCTTTTGAATGGCGAATGATGAACAGAGCCAGAAAACGCTGAAAACTTGAGTGTAAATCCAAAGCAAATCACCAACATACCTCAAACAACAAACTCATCAATCAGTATCACTCACTATTTGACTCTGTTCGAGTTCCATGCCAAATGACAACCAGCTCAGAAGCTTGTCTGTCAATATCCAAGTTTCTGCTGAAATGCACCTCACTGCCTCAGAGCCAAAACCGCACTGTTCACCATCCAAGCCATTCAGATAGCTTGAGTTAAAAACACACATAACATTGAAAATATATTTTGGTAATTGCCAGCTCTGTCAATTTAGGGCAGCTGTGGCATAACCCTTACATTGGGTGGTGGTTTAATAAATTAGTAATGCACCATTTTTATATAACTAAATGAAAAAATAAACAAATGGGTCAGATTAGAAGCCTTTTATTTACACAAGTTTCAGTTAGTCCCTTCCAATTCCATTAAAAGAGGCCCCCTGGTCTTAACTTGTCAGTCACAAAAACAGTATTGATATCGTAATTAATCAGGCTCGGATGATGACGTGTACTCTTCCTTTGATGGTTTACAGGATCCATTTCTGAATACAAATGTTTTAATGAAACACACAGATCATTCATATCATTTTATTATTATCATTTGGACATTTTATGCCCTCATTGATAGAAGAGAGAGCGGCAGTAGAGAGACTTGAGAACGGGAGGACACTGTGCGAACTGGCCACAGGCTGGATTTAAATCCAGGCTGGCAGAAGCATGTATGAGTCGTGCCTGGTTGCTTACCGCTCTGTCAAACCAGCACCCCAATGAAACACATGTTGAATTGTATTTTGATGGGGTTTTTTTCAGAGCTGGCAACCCTAGGTTATACAATAAAATGTAATAATAAAATGTTGTTGTAAAATTACTGTCTGATCACACAGAAAGTTAAACAAAGCATTTTCTACGGTAGTTTGTAAACCCTTCCTGTCCTCCCCTTTTTATTGTTCTCTTCTTCCCCCTCACCTCCTCATTGTCTTTATAGCAGACAGTGATCGATGTGGTGCTCTCACAGACTGTGACGAGGTTGGGAACTCTGGCCTCTGGGGGAGTGTATGTGCGCGATGAACTCTACAGTTGATTGGGCTTGCACTTACTTTTGAGGCCATGTATTGCATGTTGAATCGCTGCACAGGAAAAAGCTTCATATTATGTTGGCTGAACTGCAAGACTTCAAGAAAAAAACAAAACAAGGCATGTTATTCTGAGGAATGTCTGATGTCATTTTGGTTGAGAGCATCGTTGATTCTGGTTGAGAGCATTTGTAACTGTCAAAATAATGATTTCAGCACTCAGTTTCTGGCTGCTATGCAGTGAACTGAGTCAATAACAATGACAAATCCAGAGTCAGCGGTGTTTCACAGCATGCCAAACACACAAACGGACACACTCACACAAACATATGACTGTCATACTGGAGTGTTCTCTGTTTGAACCAGCAGTATTGATTTCTCTTCTATGGAAACTCCAGTTAGCCGTTTGTCATAGATTTTAACCCATTGTTCCCACTGATGGCTCAAAACAGTGGCTTGGCTTTTGTTTTTATGGACAAAGATACACACACAGCCATGACACACTCGCCCAAACAAAAACACAAATTTAGATCCTGAACTACTGACCATGGAAAAATTTAGAAACAAGATTCAAAAAGTGAGCCAGAAATACACTTGCTCTTTCTCCAAACAAACAAACCAAAACAAAACCTTTCTGTTGTGTTGTGCCCACCAAGTTACACAGCTACATATGCACTGATGGAACATGTAGCAAGACGCCCAAGGCACAGAGCTGAACGGGAGCTTGACATGACCCAGCCCTTAGATTGACTACTACCCATCAGCCAATCAGAAAACAACAGACAAATATATTTCGAAAGCAGAAATCAGGTCAGAAAATATAAAAAGATGAAATGAGCAATGATGATATAATTACAAAATAATAAAAATAAGTGGTGATGATAAACTACAGTAATAAACATGCGCAAGGGATAAGACAATTAAAAAGGTTATCTATAAAAGAGTGTGAAAAGGTGAATCATTAATAAGATAAAATTATAATTAATAGCACATAATAGTATCAATAAATCAACAAAAAGGAGTAAAAGAAGGGAAAGCAAAACAAACAGTAAAGCCAAAATAAGATAGAGATAAAAGACATTAAAAGACAGTAAAAGACAGTAAATAATAGTCATACATAGAACATGAGAAATGTTTGGGTATAATTAAAATAAAAAACTGACATTTTTAGTTTGAAAGAGCATGGTAAATGGTAATAATATCACTCTGTTGAAGGGAAAGTCTCACTCTGACCTGAGATCACAAGTTGGCAGCCCTGTTATTCTATCACAGCATTCAGCAACATGCTGTATTTCTGAAAGAGATGAGTTTTTTTCTGCAAGGGCACATATCTTTAATTTAGAGGTGGTCAGGTGGGTGGCAGTGCAGGTAGGCATTTAACTCAAGCAACCAGTTTTTTGTCAGGGGCTAGGTCACCCCAACCATCAAGGTTAGGTTTGCTCTCGCTTTTACATCTACATGCTCTTTCAGTCTTGTTATCTGCCTATCAGTCAGCGGCAGGACAACAGGAACCCCAGTTGTATGTAAGACCTCATGTAGCTGCTTTTCACAGACTTTGATGGTGAGATAAGCAGTTAGTGTGTGCCGTTTGTGCCAGACATTCTCTCAAAAAAAGACAAGAAAGTCAACATCATCACAGCATAAGCATAGACAGCGATAACCTATAGACAGAACCCCCTATCAGCACTCTCTACAGTCTGTTTAATCAGCTGTGTCCTCAGATGTAACTGTTGATGAGTGCCTGTCTTAACTGTTAACAAGTTTACATGGTCACTAGTTAGACTGATAGATCAAGTTGATTTCCATACGATTTACACAAATAACTTCAAAAACATAATTTATTTGTTACCAGCTTATTTGACAGACATGTACATCTCTGAGCAGTGATACAGCATTTGCATGTGGAGAATAGTCTTTCTTCGTCAGCTTGTTTCTTTCTTTTTTTCTTTCTTTTTTTTTTTAACACGTTTTGTGATGGTTGTCTTTCCAAAAGTCATGAGACTTATCTTGGTTCAATCAATTTACACATCTGTTTTAATTAACATGATGAATAACTGTGTATATATATATTTATATAATTTTGAAATAAGGTAAAAAAGATGCTATTCAACCTGCTGCTCTTGAATTCTGTCCCAGTGGACACACCTTGGTTTCAGTCCCATCAGCACTGAACGAAATCATCCTCTGTTTTTGGCTGCTTAAACACAAATACATTAGCGGTGGCACGTCTTATGACAGTATCTTTGGCTGCTCTGACCCAGTGCAATCTTATGAGCTGTGGCAGATTTTACATCATGTAAAACTCAAGATGGCAGTTTTTCTCTACATTTCAATGAATATCGCATTTCAGTAATGTGCATGACATTTTACAAAGTGCATTCAGTGCCTCAATGCTCAACATTTGTGATCTACAAATATATGTACTATGGATCCATATATATTTAATGATACAATAAAAATGTAATGATAGTACAATTTCCACAGTGAAGAGTGTCACAAAAAGAAATTACACAGCTCTAATGTCTGTCATGGCCACAGAAAGAAGAGAAAATTCACAGAGAAAGGAGTTACATTTACCCAAATATTTACAGCTTTGTGAAAAAGGACTGTAACCTTTATCTTGTGCATTATTTCCAAACTACTGTGCTAAAACATATGAAGCCACACACTGAAAAGCACAGGCAAACCAAATTAACCATAAAATAAACATACAAGGAGAGAGAGCAAAGTCAACACAATAAATAGCTGGCTAAGACATAAAATCCATTTCACTAACCAAAGCAGCTCATTATGACAAAGCCCATTCTCCCCTTTTTTTGTAATAAGGGTCTTATGAGCTCATTGTGGAGCTCTGTTTCCTTGAATGTCAGGTCATTATAGTTGCACTCAGTGTTTGCACTAAAGGTTTTAAGAGGTGCAAGGGTCCTGTTCTTCTGGTGTTGCCAAGGTGAGGTGACTCAGGTTTGCAAACACAGCTTAGAGCTTTTCTTTTCAAATAAATCTTTCCCAGTATACTCATCATCAACTTATTTTCTAAGAATAACAAAAGCCATAAAAAATCCATATCCACATCCATATCATCCAAAACACTAGAGCACCAAAAATTACAACTGCAGAGGGAATATTGGATTAATCATCTACCGTAAACTACCAAATAATGGCCGGGACGTTTATTTGTTTCAATCACTGAGCAGGCCAGGCGTTTATTTGGGACCAGGCGACTATTTGAAACAGGCGTTTAATTCCTCTCCCACAAAAATCTTGCTTAGCAAAAAACGAAAAAATATGATAAATGTAATCAAATTATTTATTCACACCAGTATGAATATCACCCTTACAGCAAGATTGCAGTACTGTAGTTAAACTCTTGTCTTCACCTTTCAACTCAGCACACTCTAAACACTCTTAAAATTGTTAAGGAACTACCTTACCAGTAGTAAGTAGCAAAGTTAAGGTCTTACTTCTGTTTTGTGGCTGCAACGGGGCAATGGAGGTAAGCAGCAATGTACCACTAACTGACGTGTCCAGTCTCCTGATGTGAAGGGCAAATAACCTGCAGCGGCAACGTCTTCTTCTTTGGATTTGTGAAGCCCTAGTGTGATAGTTTCAGGCTTTTTGCGCTCTAGTGCCCTCTGTGGACGTTTAGTGTAACTGCACTGTCGTGAAACAGAGTGCCGTACACCAATGTGCCTTTTGTTGACATACAGAGGGAGGAGAAGCGAGCTGAGAGGATGTCCAGAGAAACAAATAAACCATGTGGACTATTAAGGTACAGTCTGATAATGTTTCTTTTCAAACGTGTACTGTCAGCTGTGAGCTCAGCGCTCACATGTGTGTTCTGTAACTTCGACTGTAACTCGTAGGCTGCGCCGAATAAATTACAACCGGCGTTTATTTGGAATGGGAATTTGTCAAAATGTACTGCTTCACTCTGTGTTTATTTGGAAACCGCCGATTAATTGGAACTCTGTGTTTATTTGGTATTTTATGGTATTTGAACTCTCTCCTCCACAATGCAAAACTGATAAGAGTCTTAGCTATTAACCCACTGACCTATCAGGCTATGCACAACAGCCCAGATACAGCAAGACCAGCTAACTGGCACTGGTGTGCTAAAGAGTAGGCTCAGAAAGCCAACCACAAAATCTGATCTGAAGGCCCATGACAACCATCAATATTGATCCCATTCAGTTTCACTGTAGAGGGATCCGCTTGGCCTTCTTAAAGCCCTGTGCAAGATTATTTGACTCTGAGACAACACAAGTGTACATTCTGAGCATTGAACAAGCAACTAAGAGACAGGCTGGCTACAATATATGGATTAACTTACAGATCAGGCAAAACATTATGACCACTGACAGGTCAATGTACAACATTGATTATCTCTTTGTCATGGCACCTGTTAGGTGTGGGATAGTCAGACAGGAGGTGAACCTTTTCCCCTGAGTTGACGTGTTGGAAGCAGGAAAAATGGGCAAGTGTCAGGACTTAAATGAGTTTGAGAAGGGTCAAATTGTGATGACTAGACAACTGAGTCAGAGCATCTAAATAACTGCAGATCTTGTGGGGTGGTCCAAGTCTTCAGTGATCAGTACCTGTCAGAAGTGGTCCAAGGATGGAACAGTGGGGAACCAGGGAAGAAGTTGGCTAATCAGTGGATGTGGGGAGCAAAGGCTGGCCAGTGTGGTCTGATCCAATGACCTACTGTTGCACTAATTGTGAGCTGCAGCCACAGAGTCTGGCACCTTGCTGCACAGCTCATTTACTGCACTGGGTCCTGGCTTCATACTGGAGGTGATGTTGAGGGTTCAGAAACTGGCCCCGGTGTGAATGTTGAAACCAAAATATGGATGGAACATGGGGATAAAGAAACTTTTATTCTGTCCAGCATTATGGTTTTCTTTGCAATATTTGATAGACCACTCCAGGAGATGCATTATACATAGTTTTTGCTCCTGCATTTCTGCAAGCCGCTGAGGCTGCAAATGGATACTACTGCAGCTTACTGAAGAAGTTAATGCTGGTTCTGAAAGACAGGTGACAGAATACAAACAGCATTGTAATTTTGTTAGATAGAAACATAAGTGGAACCAACACAGTATTGGGCAGGTGGTCACGATGTCATGGCAGATGGGTCTTTCTTAACAGTACTGTTTTATACAGACAATACCCCTGAGAATAAAGGATTAAATGACCAAATTTTAAAACTTGTATTGCATTAAGGCTGGCAAAGGAGACCTTAATGGCTGTGATCGGCAACTGATGGTAGATATTGTGTTAAGGGACCTCACTTGCAATCATGACCCAATATCTTCTCAGCTTGAAACATTTAAATGTTGCCACTCAACATATAACATGTGTACTCAGAAATGTAACATGGTATAGTTGCATACCTTCTTTTAATACTTGAATAAGCCAGTTAAAATGTCAACTCTATCACAAAGATAGAACACAGAATTTCAATGCAGTGATATATTTGAGTGAGACAGGATCCATACTTTGGCCCCATTACTTTTATTACATTCTGTGTCCACAGTCTGACACTAAATGAGGTTAAGTCAGTGAGAATAACTCCTGATGTGTAAAAGAGAATCCACAAGGTGTTTGAAAATCACCTCATGATGTGTGACACCCTGCCTCTCTGCATCATGGCAACTAGAAGTTGCCATGGCGACAGAGTTGTCACTGATGATAATGACATCAGCTGATTATGCAGATGATAATAATGAAGATAAATATAGGAAGGATGGGGATGGCAATGACATTTTTATGACACAGTAATCCCTGCCTAATGTTGATGGTAATTACAATGCATGTGATGTTCTTTGTGGCTGTTGTTATTGAGCTCATCTCTCCAGCAGGCTGTCAGTGTTTGAGGTTACATGTTGATCAACCCCATCGCTGACTCCTCTTCTAAACTGTGTTAAGGGCACTTCAGCAGCTCAGACATTTAATGACATAGCATGATAAATAGTTACACAACAGGATCCTCAGCTTTGTGGTGGATGAGCTTTATCACGCCTGGGCTGCTTAATCACCTGTAAATAATTACAGACAATCAATGATGGCATTGTAAGTTTATCTTTGTTGTTTTGTAATAATGTTGCTGAGAATATGTTTGAAGTACTGATGAATTTGTGATATGGAAATTCTGGAACAACACAAGTGAAAACTTGCGCTCTGAAAAAATACCTTTTGATAAAGCTTGATTTGAATTGTGTGAGAATTGAAATAAAAATGTTGAAAGCAACAGTATGTAACATATATTGCAAGATGTACATTGGGCCTAGCAGCAGTGGCCAGCCAGTCAGACTGTTTTGGTGCTGGTTGATTGGCAGGTTGGTAAGTCAGTAGGTTTCAAGTTTGAAACCAAGTCAGCTATGTAGTAGTTAGTCAATTACAGCTGGTGTGACTACTGCACAGTGAGTAGATATTTCAATTTGTCCTAAAGCTGATACAGCAACAGCCACAATGCCACAGCAGAGGACACTGCTTCTATCATGAGCAATGGACTGCATTGTAACTTAGGCTGTGTTTTCAGTGTCTCTAGCCATATTAATAATACATCTTAGTAAAAACATCACATATAGGGACTCCACCTCAGCCATATTGATTTCATGACTCCATGATGTTGGTGCTAATTCACAGTGTGTCATGGCTTTGTAGGAGCACAAGAGAGTGTAGTAGAAGTCCAAAATACACACAAAGTCTGACATACCCCCACACATAAAGGGTGTGCATGTCAACTGTTCCTCTCCTCTCTCCTATCACTTCTACACATCTGATGCAACCTCTGAGACTGAACAGAGAGGGGCACAGCATACCCCATGATTAAACCTCGACATTCACATTGGGGGTTAAAAGTCCAAGGTGTGTAAATTTTATGTCATCACACCCACCTTGGACTACATCAGTGTTTTATGTATATACATACATATATATATATATATATATATATATATACATGTATGTATGTATATGTATATGTATATATATATATATGTATATATACATATATATATATATATAGATATATGGAGAGAGACAGAGAGAGTGTGAGAGAGAGAGGGGGGGTAGAGAGAGAGAGAGCATGATGCAACAAAACTGATATTGAAATTCTGCAAAATGTATGCATAAAAAATATTCTTTTTATATAATTAGACGAGTTGATATTACTAATTCTTCAGCATCTCTGTAGAGGGGCTGCAACTAAAATAGTTGGGAAAATCAGTTTATCCTACTACAGACCTGCAGACACACAAACACACATACTGAAAAAAATATTGTGAAATGTGATCCTCACCAAAAGAGCAGTAAGTAAATACAGCAGTATTTACTTAAAAAAAGTAAATAAAAACAGCAGGGCAGTAACACTTGGAACATGAGAAAATACAAGCATCTCTTGACAACACATGAATGGCATTGGCAATATAATTTATTTTCTCTTGAGTGCCATCAGACTAAATTATTTTGAACTGTTGAAACCTCTGCTATGGATATACTCCCTTTGTTTTCTCTATATTTTTCTTTAGCTGTGTCAGACTTATGGTTCTTTGTTAAGAGAAGAGTACTATTTTCTTGCAGACTAGAGACTGAATAGTCCAGAAGATATAAAGGATAATGTCTGAATAGAGAACAGTTTCCCTATCTCTCTTAAATGGTATGTTGGCTTTCCACTGTCCTTATGTAATCCCATTAGTTCTTTCATATAGACTATAGAGTGAATATGAACAGAAGTGTGTGAGCGAAAATGACTGTGACAAAGTGTTATGAGCTCATATTCATATCAGAGGACTAAGAGAGCCCACACGCTGCTGCAAAAAAGTCTCTATTGAGTCATACAAGGCAAAAAGTAGAAAAGTTAGGTCATTCATGCTTTAAAAATGTTTGATGATGCAAAACTTGTATCATTTGAACTGAGGCAGGAAGAGATGGTGGAAACTTGATGGGAAAATCTTGTTTTTAAAATCCAGCCAGCTGAGTTTTTGCTTTGCAGTGTTTGCATGTTCTCTTTATAACACTCTCTAAAATGATCTGAAAACTACATAAATAGATAAATGTGTAAGCTGCCTGGGTCTTAACCCTATGGCCTCTTGATCTTGATGGCTTGATCTACGAAGATCCCAAATAATGACTGATAAATGGCATGCACAGCACACAGCTCAAAACTGGCATTGTTGGACAGACTACATGTCTCTACTACTGTTATTTCTCACCAGAGGTTACAATAATCTTTTTTGTGCTGTTTGTTATTTTGATGGACAAGGTCGCCACTTTTTCCTCATGACCTATTTTTATCTGTCATTTTTAATAGTCAGTTTTGGTTCCAACTAAACATAGTCTAAATGACAGCATTCGCATACTTACACAACTTCATCACCAATAACCTCTAATGTGAAGAGTAGTCTTACAGTTACTCACACAGAGAGACTTATCTATAACATCCTTCAACTGAAAATCCACACAATCCATTTATCAGCTCTAAGTGACCAATGGAGTGATTCTTTCATGTAGGGGATCTTTTTGACATTGGTTGAAAGACCTCCTGCCCAATGTATTAAGAGCATTAAACAGTGAGGATTTACTTCATGAGTATGCATGTCTGTATGGCACATTGAATTGTCCCTCTTTTTCCAATCCATCATCATGGCAGACAGCATCCAAATCTTTCCGTCATTCATCAGAAAATTTGGTAAATGTCAGAAAGTACTTGGTTAATGCTGTTTATGACAGTCCAAACATGCTGACATCATCAGCTCTGTGCGTAATGCTGTGCCAATTTGCACCTGCCATTCAAATGTGCTAAATAAAGAAGCAAAAACACTGACCACAAGTTTTGGGTTAGACAAATCATTGTGGGGCTAATTAATTACATTTGCATCTCCTCCTCCCAGTATTTTGTATGTTCTGGTAAACTCTTGTATTCTGCATATCATGAAAGCAAACAAGCCAAATAGATTGCACATGCTATTTCGCTCATTTGACAGACACAATTCTTGGTGCACTCAGTTTGTTGATCATTTTTGCAAGCACTATGAAGTTTGCACATGCTTTTATACATGCAAACCTTTAGTACAGGGGTGTCCAAACTATTCACATTAAAGAGGAATACATGGACGACTGAGCCGCTAGCTGCGCCTCACTTTTAGTGCATTTAAGTTAAAATGTTAGGGTCTAGCGGTGGGTTATCACCTGTCAAAGTGGATTCACACCTAGGGCTCTAATTTTGTAGACCAGGCGCAGGCATGGTGCACAGAACCTTTGGTGATATATCCTCTCCCGGTATCTCATCCTCTTAGCAATAATGTACCCCATCTCTTAGATCATGTTAAGAATAAATATTACATAGAGAACAATCACAGATAGATCATTAAGACACCAAGTGACTTACATTTATTTAGTGAGCCCAACTCTGTATTTCCTCCCTTTTTTCTCTCTTTTTCTCTCTCTTTTCATTTGAATTACATGAGATGAGAGAAGCCAGATATATACTCCATATTCAATGATGTGGCTGTTTGTGGTTGGCTTGAGAAATGTGAACTCGCTATTTTGCATCACACTTCAGCTGCCATCGGGTTGAGTTTCCATTCAGACAAACGTCTTTCATCTGACATCAGATGCGATGGGACAATTAACATAGATACAAATGCATATGCTAGTTCAGATGGTTAGATTAAATAGTGGTTACTGTTTTGTCTGTTGCATTAAAATGTGCCTGACACTCTGCCTCTGAGGTTTTGGTGACGTGTGCGCACTGTGAGCCTGTCAGCAAAATTACCGCTGCACTGGGTGCGCTTCGCCTGCTCACCTTACTTGCAGTTTTTTGGCATGAAATTGTCACTGTGCCAACCTGAATCTGTTGACACCTCCCCTGGTGAGCAGCTACCTCCACCTCGGCGCAGCAGGTCTACCAAATTGGCTGTGCACAGCAGTGCGCTGGACGAAAGTACCACTGCACCACCCTGCGCTGCGCCAGGAAATTAGGGCCCCTAGTGAGGACAAGAATGACCTGAGCAGCAGAGATGGGAGACAGTGACAGCTTATCTCCACTTTCAGACACAAAACAAGAGTAAACTCCAAGAATGTTGGCACTTGCAGATGAATATTGCAATATATTTTGTAAATGAGACCTTGTGACAATGCAAATATGGCACAAAATGTACATGATTGATGGTATCTGCTGCTTTAATCAAAATATCTTTATTCATCAAGTGTTTCAGGGGCCAACTCAAAATGGGCAGTGGTCTGCATTTGGCCTTCATGCACAAGCTTTTCTCTCACACAGTGCATGCTCAGAAAGATTGCAGCCCTTCCAACCAAGGGGGTTCTTCTGGTTCGATTGATCGATATGAATGTGACCTTATGTCCTTGGTGTTGCAGGGCCTGAAATCTGGCTTTAGTTGTTTATATTTTTGGAGATCAGTAAAAAGCTCAACTCAGTCATGAACTGAGAGACATTATCATTTCCCTTTAAAACTTACACTACTGTAAATACACATCATTGTCGATGATTATACGACACTTGCCTCTTCAACTCAGTCATGCATACAAGGACCTTTTTGCAGACATACAGTACAAGCACAGGTCATCCTGAAGGCAAAGGAGATCAAGCAGATGTTAATAAGACGGGATCAAAAGTACCGTGGGTATTGTGAGAAAAGAACTATACAAAGATAAAACACAAGGGACAGTCTGTGTTAATGTTTGTGACCATGACCATGGTGGCCTTCACTTTGTTTGACAATTACACTCCATGTTGTATGAAAACATAAAGTCCAAATGTTTTAAGAGAGTTACACAAATGCACAGAGAAGAGCGTGGAAATGGTAAATGGACTTCAGCTTAAATAACACTCTTCAAGTCTATCACATCCATTTACTCTCCAACATTCACTCACTGATCACACAATCACACCCTTTCATACCCATTTAAATGCCACTGATGCAGCAGTGGGAACAGCTTGGGGTCAAGTGTCTTGCTGTAGGACACATCACCATGTGACAGCAGGAACTGGGTTCAAACCTGCAATCTTCAGATTACCATCCAAGTGCACTTTAAGACTGCAGCACAAAATGCACCAAACAAAGATATTATATCTCTCAGCCATTGAACTTTGGAAATATGTATTTTTTGCATACAGTATGTGGGGTATCTGACTGAAAGTAATTTGTTATCTTATTGTTATTTGTCTGAGATTCTCATTCGACCTCTATACACCACGGACACGATGCACCTCAGGCTTAAGACTTAAAATCTGGTTTAAGGTGAAAATTGCCACAGTATTTTTCTGGACCCTCATGAAAAAGAACACAACTTTTACAGCAACTTTTACCTCTCATGGATTTAGGAAAACTCCATTCCTGGATCATAAATTGAGTTTAAGTGTATTTGCTGTTAAAACAACATGTGTGCAGGGCAAAACGTTGAGAAAAAAATAGAACTGAGATCTATGCCAAGACTGATTGCCCTGGGTCTACAATAGACCCTTAGTGTCTAAATACCCATCTGTACCATTGCCCCGACTCACATTTAAGCACCCATTGCTTTGCTTTATGGAGTAATATTCAGTAGGCTCAGTTTCTTGCCTCAAGGATACATGGACAGAAAGACAGAAAGTAATTGAACTGCAAGTGAACTTACTCTCCAAACAGGTCACAAAAACTGCTTTAGACTGCATCTAGTGTTTGATCAACCACATATAGAAACATTTTTTAATTAGGATGGCCTCTGACATAGACGAAGATGTACCTTTGGGCAAAATGACAGCTTATTATAGATTGCTGATGACTGGTGCTAATTTGTCACTTAGGGCTCCCGTGCCAGTTTAAAAGTCAATGAAATAAATACAGAGAATATTATTTCATGGGCTACCAATGAACCTTCTCTGACAGCATCAGACTCCTTCAAACTTAGTTTTCCCTGAGAGAAAAAGGGTTTCACAAAGTTAATCACCCGCCACGCTCTTCCATAGTTTAGGATAATAATCTCAATTAATGGGCAATTTGTTTGGAGTTTTATGTTTAGCAATCTCATTGTGGGAACAGGTGTCATGTTTCATAAATGGTGGTTATCTCCACTCGAGTGAAAGTCTTCAATTAAACTGCACTTCAGTCTGACACTTCTTATTGTACTCTTCATATTCCTCAATATCCCTCTAACTTCTCATTAATTCACAAATTACTTTCTCTCTACTTTTGTAAAGAATCTACACCATTGTTGGCTCTTGGTTATTCATCATATTCCTAATGTAATGCACATGAGCGTATTGCTGCTTTATAATGTAGTAAATTGAAAATCTAAATGAACCCACCCATGACTGATCCAACAGAAGAGTGGAAATTAGTACTTGACAATTTATTGCATTCTTACTGAAACTGGCACAAATTGATATAATTTATTATAATTTTTATTATCATCCCAGCATCTGTAAGACAATGAAAAAAACCTTCATATTTTATTGCTAAAACTGCAGATGTCACAGAAGACAATGTGCTTTCCAAAAGCATTCATATGCAAATGGTTTTTATGTATTTGTCTGTGTGCTACTGTTCAATGTTCTGATCATACAGAATACTGGAAACAGGTGACCTGGCAAAAGGAAGTGTAGGTGTAGATCAGAATGGTGGATGCATGGGTCTAAGGTCTAAAAGTCTCTGAGAAAACCTGCAAACTCGCTGATGTCATAATTAATTGCAACATAAACCACTTAAATTTCCTAAAGTTTACCAAGAAGGTTTGATGCCTTAAGCTCACTTAAGTGATCCTTCTAAATCCCACTAGTGCAAATTTTCCTATATTGTCATCCTGTTTGGTATCAACGATTGTGTGTAAGGTAGAAACTTCACCTTAAAAGTTTAATTTCAAACCATGAAAGAGAGCTCACAGCTGCTCCACCTTGTTGTCAGAGATGCAGCATGTTCCAGATTTCAGTACCAAGTCCACACCTCTGGGTGTCCTTCTTATGGGTGGTAAAAATCCATTAGTTTCCATTCAGACTGCCTTGGTCAAGTGCAAAACAAACTTGCCATGAGCAGCCAAAAAGAAACTATATGGCATTTAACAATACAATAAAATGAATAAAATAAATAAAGTAGTAAGTAGTAGTAGCCGTGCTGTTGGAAGTTTGTGTAGCAGTTGGCCAATATCAAGGGTAGTGAAGCTGGTGGTGGAGTTTCTCCGGCAGCTGCTCCATTTGTGCTTGCCATGATGACTGACTGATGACTGATATGTGAGTGGGACGGACCCCCAAATTCCATGAAAGCGCAGCGCCAAAGATGCGCTGAATGAGACTCAGCTGAGAGGGGAAGGGGCGGAGTGTCCCTCCGCTAAATCAGTCCGCCGCCCCCCCATCTCAGCTGATCAAAACATTAGCACGCTAGCGGCTTCAGATGCTTCATATAACTTTTATCAAGTATCATAACTCTTCTGTTTTGACTGTTAGCGGTGTGAGGAAGAGACAGTGCAGGAAATTAAAAAAGGGATTATTATGACAGCGCCGATGAAGTCTCATTCAGTTTGGAGTCAAGAGGAGACCTGTATAACCGGACTTTACAGAGGACGAGTCGCTAAAGAGGAATATAGAGGAAACATCCATGGAGCCTGGACATCAAGATAGAGACGTAAATAAACAGTGGTGCGAATGTTTGACCTGGGAATAGGTGATATGGACGGCAGTATTACTTGCAAACGGACTTTCCTTTCCCGGAGTTTTGTGGACATACTTCAATTTCCCGACGATAAACTGGAAAAACGTCCCAGACCTGAAGGACCTAATGACAGTTTCTGCTCAAAGTAAGTAATAATGATCTGTCAGAGACAAAAAAGCAGAGTAGAGAAGGCTGTTTGTTGATCATAACAATCTGTCAGGTAACAGAGATGCATTCACTATACTGTGTAACCGAATGCCCTCGTTACGCAGAGGAATACGGTGAAAGCTGAGTTCTCCATGATGCACATCTGTTTCTGAATCAAGGGAAGCATCACAAAAACCCATCCCAGCAATATTTGTCTTATAATGTGCTTTTAATTAGTCTAAAACAGCCATTAAAAGCAGCTAGCTAACTACGGCGGAGTGATTTAGCGGAGGGACACACGGCGTGAGTCGGCTTAGGTCCGGATAAACTTTATATTTCCGAAAGATTAATGCACTTCAAAAATTGTCTATGTAGCTTACTCTTAAACTGTGGTATTACTTTTTGATTTGAGTTCTTGTAGGCGGAGAAAATAGCCTTTAACTCCGGTACGGTACTTTTCTATTAGCGTCTTTTTCTTCGTCACCGATGGTCACAGGCTGTGGCTTTCTGGTGGAGAGGAGAGAACTTTCTACTGTATCTACTGTCCTTAGTGACCATATGGAGCTCATACAACCCCACTTCAAAAATACTGCACTGTCTCTTTAAGGGTACCTGTCATGATGGTCAAGGTCACCTTACAAAAGATTACAAAAACAAAACTTTAAAGTTAGACTCTGCCATGTTTCTAAAATAGAGAGATGCATCAGCCAAATTAGGATGGATGGCATCCTTACCTATCAGACCAGGCTTTCCCCAGAAAGATGTCCACATATCAATGAAGCCCACATCGTTTGCTGGACATCACCTTGATAGCTAGTGGCTAAATGACATGTGGCTATTCATGTAATCACTGGTCAGATTTGGAAGATGGCCAGAGAAAATTACAGTGCCCTACATTGCCTTAGCAAATGCACATGATTCCACTATAACTTTGTTGACTTTTGAATGAGGATGTCAGGAGTCATTAGTGCTGACATGAATAATAATTTTATCAAACTTACTTCTTACCAGCAACTTTGAATGTGATTCAGTGTCACCCACTCTGGCCCCTGGGATACACCTAACTATGCCTGCTGACTACACTAATGCAGCCTGCACTGGCTCTATCCTGCTGGCCTAGGTTTAGGTTTAGAGGTGTGGAGCTGCTTCTCCAGATTGGTGACCCTTGCCTCCAAAGATAAAAACATGCTACACTTAACACAATTACTATCATCACTAAAGGAGGACAAGGAGTAACTGTCACACTGGGTAGGAGATAGCCGGAGAAGAACAGAGAGAAGCAATACTTAATGGCTTAATGCGAGCCTAAGCTAAACTATGGTAAGCTAGGAACAGAAGAGGATTTGACTGAATTTACACCTCTTCTGAGAAGCAAGCGTGCTTTAACTTAACCATAGTAAATTCGACTTTAAGTTAATTAAAGAAAACAAGTGTGTTCAAGGCTTAAAAGGATAAGTTTGGTTTCTACAGCTTTCACATTGTTTATAGAATGAAGTAGAACAATATACTCACCCAGAAGGCTTTTCTGATCCAAACAGTACTTCGGGAGATATTTAGATCCAAAATCAAGTGGCAGACATCCGTATCATGGTAGCACACTGGGCATGTATAGCGCCGCTCCTAAAACTGCATCAATCATCCAAAAACTCATTAGTTTCACCAATATTTCATCATGGTCCGCTCAGGCTACTCCTCCGTTACAGTCTGTGTTGCTCCAGACATGTTTTGTGCCTGTGCTGACCTCTGAACTAAAGAAGAAGAATGTTTGCCTCCGAGCATGCGCAGTTCGGCTCATTGTTTCAGGGGAAGACAGCCGGCTACACAACGACTTTCTTCTTCCAGTTTTGTGCAAAATGGACAAATATCTATCGGATGAAGATGCTGTGGAGGAGAACTTTGTATATGATGGGTGTCCTTACAGTTTCGAGCCAGAGTTTAAGATGAGGAGCTCATAGAAAGGAGGACGCGGAGGTAGAGATAAGAACAGCTCTCCAGAGAGTACTGCACATGTGCGGAGGCATACATTCTTCTTCTTTAGTTCAGAGGTCAGCACAGCCACAAAACATGTCTGGAGCGACACAGACTGTAATGGAGGAGTAGCCCGAGCAGACCATGATGAAATATTGGTGAAACTAATGAGTTTTTGGACGATTGATGCAGTTTTATGAGCGGCGCTATACATGCCCAGTGTGCTACCATGATACGGATGTCTGCCACTTGATTTTGGATCTAAATATCTCCCGAAGCACTGTTTGGATCAGGAAAGCCTTCTGGGTGAGTATATTGTTCTACTTCATTCTATAAACAATGTGAAAGCTGTAGAAACCAAACTTATCCTTTAAATATCGCGACCAATGCGAAACAGAAAGAGACAAATATGCTCACCAGGAAGTGACAAACTCCATGTCATGAAAGCAGAGTGACAACAGCATATTCTTTGGACAGATATTACAAGAATGGCACACATATCAGTACCACTCACAGGAGGTCGTCAAGGTGCATCGTCCATTTTTATACATGACATATGGTGTAATCAAAGTCCAAAGTTCTGGATCAAAGTGAGGCTGAACTCACCAGCATCAAGGCCAGCTTTGATTCTGCACTACCTACCTTCTCTGCAGTTCTGCCCCCTGCCGACTGAGCTGCAGAAAGTGAGCGACACTGGACTGCTCAAAGTGAAGCTCTGGCTGTGAGGTGAGTCAAGTGGCAGAGGGCTAACAAGGGTTCTGTTAGAAGCAAGAAGGCTGTCTGTTGAGCTCTGATAGCCCTGACCTTTTATTTGATACTGTAAGAAGCTTTCATGAGGGTCGGGCATGTGCGTGGGTGTTCGTGCGTGTGTGTGCACGTCAGCTTGAAAGCATCTGAGCAGATTGCGCTATAAAAGATGGTGTAACTGTTTCTGCGGTTTGATTGACAGGTCGGGAAGCAGGGTGCAATTCGGCATCTGATTCAACAGCAGCTCATTCATCACACAGGCCTGTGTGCATTGGTGTGTGTGTGCGTGTGTGTGTACCTCATTAATGATTGAGTCTGAGGAGAGAAGTTCTTCAGATCAAACATTTAGCTGAATCAACATCTGCTGAGCTCATCAGACACACACACACTTACACAAACACACACCCTGAAATATTATAGCTATCTTCTGTGTCTTGATCCTTAAATCCAGCAGACTTGTCAATGCCAAATAGAGATTATGAAAGGAGCTTTCAAGTTTTTGAAAGATGTGCTGAAAAAGGGCACTAGGTTTCTTTGTGTATTTATGCTGTGTAATGTAAACAGATAAGCAGAAGATCATGTCCACTTTACTTTAAAAAGCACATTTATTGTCTTTTTCCCCTAAATAAAGTTTTTTTTTCTCTTTTGCGAGTATTAAAGTACCTCAAGAGAGCTATAATAATGTCTGTTGCTCAGTTTGGCAGTTTGCACTTCCTTCATCAGGTGTAAATTTTGCATGTTTATAAAGTCAACATGGTATTCAATAAGCCAATAAGCCAATTTGCATATAGAATGCCATCTTTTGCTATGTTTATTTTACAATCGTTGGCCCTCATGAATCAAATATTGAAAAAAAAGTATGTGTTCTGTCATTTCCACGCACAGGTCCATAATAATTTATATGTCTGGGTGCAGGATATGCTCAAATCCCAATGTAGATCTGAGCCAATGTAAGCATTTTTTTTATTCAGTGTGACCTTGCACTGCATAAATCTGTCTGTGGTGAAGGATTTTTATATTATCCAAGCCAATGAGGTTGTGCTTCTGGCACAGTTTGTTAGTTTGTTTTTAGTTTGTGAATGTGATAACTCAAAAATTTCTCAGCAGATTCTGATGACAATTGCAGAGAATGTTAGTCACATTCCAGATGAGGTTGCAGGATTTTTTTAATGGACTTGTTAAAGTTGCAAGACAGGGCAATTTACCACAGTTTTCCCAATAACTTAGTAAGGGCCAGATCTGCTCAAGGTTTGCATGTTTAAAAACATGTAGAAACTTGGTAGTGTGCGCAAAGCCAACCTGCTAACCAAGTACACTAAGGAATGTGTCCGTCAAAAGGGCAAAATAACACATGCAATCTATTTAGCATGTTTGACAAAATGAAGCATATATGCAAATTATCATAACGTGCAGGATTAAGTAGAGCCTAAGTCACACATTCCCGTTTCTCATGGCGATTGTGCACAATTGTCATAATCCTGATAAAACGTGCTTTGGTCGTGGTGCATGCGCTATTTGGTCTGGATCAGCCTTGTATAGTTGTGGATGAACGGCGGGGAATGTGGAAGGGTCCCAACAGTTTTTAACTGTTCAAAACTGTCGTGGAGAATCGCCGCTCTCAGTATAGCGAGGTGGAAGCCTAATGCAGTCCTAAGGTGAACGGTATTAGCGTGGCATGTACGGAGCTCAGTCGGGCTGAACGTGACTCAATCGGGGAAGCTTTGTGAGGACGACTGACAAGGATGTATCCGTTTGTGCTCCGACTGTGTCCCGTGCAAGTCGGGGCTTACATGACGTGAACTGAGGTCAAGCGGGGCTGACGTCGTGTCAGCGGGATGAAAATTCATGGAATCCTCGTCATATCGTTGTATTAACCTAGCTGGAGCGAGACGAACGCCCATGAAGCCCTGTAGAAGCGCTACTGACGGTGTATTTAAGGGGTGTGTCCAGGGGTGAGACAGTCATTTGATCCCGTATCATAGCGATCACACCAGCCTCGTCAATCATGTACAGTCGTGCACAATCGCTATGAGAAATGGGAATGTGTGACTTAGGCATAAAGTACTCGGAGGAGAAGATGTAAATGTAATCATTTAACTCCTGCAATGTGATTTATCAAACCTGAAACTGATTGTGCTGTGTTTCTGACTCTATATTTAGCATGTTTCAAACTTAATGCAGAAAGCGCTGATGACACAGAGAGAGAATCTTCTGTGTGCGTATCAACATGTTTGGACTGTAACAATCAGATCATAATCAGAAACACTCTATTGATCCCCAAGGGGAAATTTGGTTGTTTTAGTTGCTCTTATACACAGTTTAACAGTTGGAAATATCAGATGAAGACATTAGAATAGAGAGGAGCATTAATTTAGCTAAAATAAAATAAAGCAAAATTAAAATTAAATAAAATAACATAAACAGCATTAAACTAATATTTTCAGACATTTTTTGAATTTTTTGATGAATGACAGAAATATTTGGAGGCTGTCTGTCATTATGATGAACTGGAAAAAGGGGTAAATCCAGTGTGGCATTATACTCATTCTGCTCAACTCATGCAGAGATTCTAGTGCTCTTCTGCACAATCAGCCTTTGACAATTTATACATCTTTTAAAGAATATGAGCCTTGTGAAACTTTAGATGACTGCTTTTTTGTAGATATTGAGTTGATTTGTAATTTACTGATTTATTTTGGGCATTATAGAGGTTTCTCTTCGCAATTATAAGAAATTATTTTTGCACAGTAAAATCTATCCTACAAATACTGCAGAGTATTTAAGCAAAAAAAATCTAAACTGTAGTGGTTAGACAAGAATTTGGAGAGGAAGCTAAGCTTGTGAAGTGACAAACTGTTCAGCTCAGCAGTTCATATCATCTTTAATCAAGAGCCTGTTTAATAAAACTTGCAGTGCTCAAAATTATTTATAAACATTACAAAACTGCTTTCTTTGAATAAATTCTTCAAAAAACAAGGGAAATCTTTGATAAAATAGTTCTGCAGCCTGGTCCCTGCTGCTAGGATAGGGGCAGGAGACATGAGGGGGAATATGAGGGAGAGATAGTGCTTTTTACAAGCAGCAGGAGGATAGAAAATATTAAAAACTATCATTTGTAATGTCTCTTTGTTAATAAACAGGAGCAATGTAACAACACTACAGTCTGTGCAAATCTGTTGATAGATTAATTCTCCTTAAACAGTTGTGACACAAGATAACGTTAAGGCACCATTGTTCCTGCTCTGATTTTAATAAACTACTGTTTGTCAGATTCAAGATGCAGTGCGTTGTGTGCAAAATAAATTGCCTGCATGAATGATTTTAAAAGTGATTATTTGAGCTACTGTCCCCTTTCTATCAAATCTTACCACTGTGATCTTTCTCCTTTGTCTCCAATAAGGCACTTGTGCCTAAAGAACTGCCACTCACTGGCTATTGTCTCTTGTTCTATCTCTTCTCTGTAAACCCAAGACATGATCATGTGTAAAATTATGAGTAGATTTGCAGTTTCTGAAATGCATCGACCAGCCTATTGAGCACAAACAGACAAGCTGACCATTTACATGAATAAAAGCACTGAGTTTCTGCTAAGAGATTAGTGGATTAGCTATTTAAATTACAAGCACTGAACAGTTGTACGCCATGAAGTAGCCAATAAATTTATTATAACCTTAACATCATGACCTTCTCATTAACCATTCCACAGGGTCAGTTTTTCACCACATTTAGGGTAGGAGGTAATATTTTTGAAAGTTTCTTAATGTTGTAATGCTTTTAATCATATTATTATTGCCGTACTCATTGTGTACATTAAGACTTGATTGAGGGTAGGATTGAAGGATAAATTCCAAATCCTACCCTGCTAATTAAATATACACATCACAAACCTAAGATATTATGCACTATATATTAAGCCTGGAGTGGTACTTTGTGTGTCAATTCAATAAGCTTTCAAAGATTAAAACTGTGAAAGACATAATTAATTAGTGTTGATATTTGAGAAATGGAAACAGACAGAATCGTGTTATTAGTAAAAGCTGCATGATTGTGAGGCTAATGGACTTTTAAGTAGTAAAGCCTTCGCAGAGGTAAACCTGAGAGCTTAAAAAGCACAACACCTGTTTTAAGGATTAAACAAATCTACAGAGGCAGGCTGGGAGATGTACTCAGGTTGATGTTGTCATTTCAGCTATCACCAGAACTGCTTTGGCAACAGCAGGAGCCATTTCTTTTGGGTCACATGTATCCAGTGTTGTGTACTTCTTTGAGTGTCATGTTTGCTTCCCTAACTTGAAAGACTTTCTGTCCGGTAAGAATCTCATTAAGTGGATCTGAAGTTGCAGGGAGCTTACTGACACATCAGGAATTTGACAGCCTGTGCAAACACCAAATTACACAATGTTTGAAGCACAGTGCAGCCTAATTATGATACTTCTCCAAAAGCAGTGTGCACATACTATGCTGCTATAAAAAAAGCAATGCAGATGAAAGAAAATTCAGATTATCTGATTTAAGAGAGATGACAAACAGTAATGATGTTGTCTGTACGTTTAAAATAATAATCTTTAAATATATACAGTATAGAAAAAGTTGTAATGAATTCAGCATCCACGTGAATGTGAGATAATGTATGAAAATAATATTCTCTTCTCCAAAGTACATTGCAATTGTTGTTCTCCATGCATGTTTGTTTTCTTTCCTGAAAAAAACATAGCGTGTTTTTTTTAACCTTGCAAGACAGATGGATCTGCTTGATTTATTGGCTGTGATCAGGAAGATCCATCTTTCCTAAAAATAATATTAGCGGCCCAAGCAGCACAGCCCAATCAGCATCTTTCAAAAGGAGAGGGTGGACCAATGAGCAAGACAACAGCAGAAAGGCAATGCTTGTGCAGAGATTAGCATAGATGCTAAGAGCTTCAGTAGTTATATCAAATCTGCTCTAATGTTTACTGTGGCTGTAAGGCATGCCTGACATTAGTGATGCACAATATCAAAAAATTCAGCTGATACTTGTAACTAATAATTTACTACTTCTCACGGCCCATACAATAACCAATAAGTTAATATTTTATATGCATTTTAATCTTTTTGCATTTTGAAATCTTCATCCAACCACTGAGCCGTTAAACTAAGCTTGCTGACCAGACTATCGTCAGATGTCCATGTGTCTGTGTGGTAAAACTTATGTGTAGTCTGTTCTTTTTATGTGTAAAATTATCAAGTTAAGGATGTGTGTGGCAACGGTACCTTAGAGGGCATGGAGGGATTCATCCACGAAGAAGCTTATAACGAGGGACTTGGTAACGCTGCTTTTTAGTAGCAGTTTGTTACTTTACTTATTACCCGAAAAAGTAGTTACCGTAACGCATTACTTTGTAACGCGTTACACACAACACTGGTCCTTAGTACCTGTAGACACTGATTATTGTTTCTCTCTCTATCATTTCAAAATACAAGAATACATCTAAAAAATCTGATTTTGACTCTTAAGTCCAGGTCATGTGATGGTGTTTGTCTGCACCCCAGTTTCTATATTGTCATGCCCCATGTGAGCCACTTGGCCTTTCATGGTTATTGTGCCTTATTCACCTTATTTATCCCGTTCCCCCACTTTGTTATAGTGAGGGAACACTTTAATAACGCGTGCCCACACTATTGAAGGCATTCCCTCGCCTGATAAAATATTCTGCATCCTGACACCTCCGGGGCTCCGTACCTATCAGGGAAAGTGGGAAAGTTTTAAATGGCTGCAACTGTTAGTGACCTGTGACATAAAACTGCCCCCCATATCCTTAACTTTGCAGTAGACTTTTTCAGGTCTTCACCCAGTCTGAAGCCCCTTGCCAGATGTTTGTATTTCAATTAAGGACTTTGTTTTAAGTTACATATAATAATGATTGTCAACACTTGATTGATCTAATTGGCTAATCCTACAGCTAGCTACAATTCTGCAACATCTCTGAATTTGTGCAAGTGCACCTAAGAGACCTGGGGTCAGTTTAAAAGAAAGGGTAGTCACACCAAATATTGATTTGGTTTATTTTCTGTTCATTCACTTTGCATTTTATTAATTAATAATAATTAAAAAACAACTACACTCCATTATATTGAAAGCCTTTTTGATCTGGTATTTGTCACAACAGTATTTGACAAAATTTGCAGCATTGTTCAATAACCTTTGCGCAATGTGGTATAATATTATGTTTTTTTTAATCATTTACGTCTGAGGACTAATTGTACAATGCAATAATAAAGACTTAAATCTGATTACCTTTACATCCAAGTGTTAAGTGAAAACTGCTTCCTTGTTCATTAAAGAAACAGATCTGAGTGCGTCATTTCATTTTTTAGATTGACAAACTGGTCTGTTTTGTAGATGAACAGATTCTTCTTAGTTAAGGTACTCAGTTTACTACTTTAATGAGATTAGATACTTTTCTGCTCTGGCCAAACAACTGGAACTTCCTCCTGGAGTTATGTCATTATCACTTCCCCCTAAACCATTAATCTATTTTTCTTGTCTAAACTCTGTCAATCAGTTAATGATGGAATTAACCCTTCCATTTTTGTTTGCCATTATTTGTCTTTTTCTCTCTCACACTTTTTTCTTTCACCTCTCCCTCTCTCTCTCTCTCTCTGTCTCTGTCTGGGCAGCCTTCCTGGCAGATATGTGGATCTGTCTGTGGTCCTAACTCACTCTGACGGCACATTCATCATTAGTCAGATTCCTAAATGCTGCAATGCTGTTACAGAGCTGTTTTTGCTAAGGAACTTTGACAGTAGCTGCTGACTGTTTAAAGTTTGTCTGTTAAAAAACAAAATTGATCTACATTTTCTTGGAACTCCCTCAGCTCCAGTTACCTGAAAGCGGGGCCCCTTTCTCTACACATACCACTGAGACCCTTTTCTTTCATGATGTAAAATCTTTGACTGAAGTCAAAAAAAGAAAAAAGGAAGTGATGATTTATTCATAAGGAGAATAAGAAATTGGACAGAGTTTGACATTGGAGAAGGGTTGAGCAGCAAATATAACAAACTTTAAAACAAGCAAACAGAAAGTCCTCTGCTGACTGTAAAAACAAACAAAAACAGGCTCATGCAGTTTAACTTCATTATGCAAATGTATTAAATTGAGCTACTTCTGTTAAATCCATCACTGTAAATTTAATCCATTAAGCATAGGTCCAACTGAGCGTACGTCTCTGATGTGGGTTGTTGGCTGGACTCACTCAGGCCTGTTCCTCCATTCATTCTCCACTGATTATTCACTTAAGATGCAAGCACATCCATGCCTAATTATTTCATACAGGCACATCCGGCTGCCAATTCCAGATTAGTGTCAATTCTGTAAACAAAGGCACAAAATGACAGTGAAATAAGCAGCACACATGTGGATTAAGCATGCCAAATGTAAATGCACATACTCTGGCAACTACTCTTACATAACCACAACAGGAATGGAAAGCAAATAATTACATTCACTCATATTACAGCGAGGAAATGGTGTCTTTATGTCCTTGTATGTTAGACGTGTCTTACTATACCTTGAGTAATTTGAGGCAAGTTTAGGATCACAGTACTTAAAACTGAAGTGCCACTTTCAGCTGAAATCAGGGCTCTAATTTCGTAGACCAGGTGTAGGCGCGGTGCACTTGGTTACTTGCTTACGGGTTGTGTCCAGCGCACTTAGCAAGTGCCCTGGACAGCATACTCCGGCGCAGCGAGGTGCACTCACGCCTCCATCCTTCCTACTGGCGCAAGGGAGAAGAGAATGCGTGAGCGGGTTTAGCACAGCCGAGTATAATCTTAACAAATCAAATGAATGCCTCTCCTTGCCTTTAAATGCGCTGCGGTCGAGTCGCAGTGACAATTTCATTCTACCCTCCATTGACCCCAGCCTTGGTAGGCTAACAGACATAGCTGTCCTCCCTTGGTCTGAATCACCGGACCAGGGGAGGATGGCTCTCCTCAGGCGCCCTCCTTCCATTTCCTACCAGCAGTCCAAGAGGATGAAAAGGAAGGAGATGTGTTTAGATAAAATGTATTTTTCCCATGAATGATATTGTGTATCTTTAATGTGACTAAGTTCATTGTGAATAAAAGACATGTATAAATGGTAGGCATATAAGTACATTTAAGAACAGAGCTGTGCAGCCAGGTGGTCTCTCCTCTCCCCGATGTTCTGCCGCTCTCCCTGCCAATACGGCAGTTCGGCCTCTCTCTGTCATATGTCCTGTAATGTTTCCTCCCAGAGGTCAAAGTGACATCCATGATTTCAGTCTATGAATGTACTGTCACTCTGGTTACCTGCCTCAGAGACTTTGGTGACATGTGCACTGTGCGCCGTCAACCAAATTAGCGCTGTGGAGGGTGCGCTTCACCAGGTTGAGAATAGACCAGGTTGGAGCAGGTGAGCTTTGAGGACACCTTCCGTGCAGTTTTTTCGAACAAAATTTTCTGAATTTCGAAACTTAATCTGTCGGCACCTCCCCCTGTTGCGCCATCACACCCATCTCGACACAGCGGGTCTACCAAATTGCCAAATTGGCTGTGTGTGAAACTACCACTGCGCCAGGACCCTCAGTGTTTGTTAGATTGGCTGCTCACTGTTGAATAAGAAGTGCCCACAAGAGTTGGTTTGTATTTGTAATTGACTGTTGATAAGCAATGTTCATATTATAAATGTATAACCAGTATATTCCAAGATTCATTTTCAAATCCGAGTAATGATGCTTTTACATAAGTAAAATGTACTCATCTCACCTCTGATGGAAACCCCACTGTTATGCCTAAGAAAAACCCTGCTATGACCTATAGACAAAGAGTAAAATGATGCACAGAAACACTCAGTAAAGTTAACTATGGAAAGTAACACATCACATCCACATACTCTTTGTAATCAAGATTTTTTGTATACTTTTGTATATTTAAATTATTCTTTTTTACATCAGTACTTTTGCTTCACTGGAGAACTTCTGTGGGAAGTTTTGAACTTGGTTAAATTTTCTGTAGCATCCAATTAATGAATAAATATCATGTATTTAAATGAATCTAAAGCCATCAATCAATTTTGTTAGAAACTAGAAAAAAGAAAGAAAATAGGGCTCAGTAGTCAAAATGTATGCCTGTTGTCACTTCTACCTACTAAATGTCATCCACTTGTCTGCTGGTCCTGCTGGTTTGCCATTCCTTCAAAGAAAGCTACAATAGATTTCTCAGAACTCTGTTTTCAGTTATGTTAGTCAACATAATAATGCAGGGATAAAGTCTGTGCTATAATTCATGTTGCCATCTGCAGGATTAAAAGTTATCAGCCAAGCTGAACAAGCTACATATCAAAAAGCAACGTTTTCATTTTGTGCTTCATAATACATGTGAGATTCTCTCAGTGACAAACCAATGCTTTCAGGTTGGCTCTGATTTTTTTTCTCCATAAAATTAGTTTCAATGCAATAAACCGAGTGAGAAAAATAAACAGTTATTAATGTTGAGTGGGGGTGAAATTGGTTTTCTTGGCAATACAACATTATTACATTAGTTACATCATGTAACTGAGTTAATACTCCTAAGTGTACCGGCCTTTATTAATTAAAATATTTGATGGTTTTTCCTGTTGGATTGAATTGTTGTACTTGGTCAGTAATTTTGTTAATTTAGATAAAGAAAAAAATTGGGATAAATGAGTCCATTTATTAAAAATCCAGATGTCCTCTGGTTTGTTTTTCATTGCTCCATTAACTGCTCAACTACTTGATAAAATTAAACACAAAACATTACTGTTATCCGTATCAGCCAATCTCACAAACAATAGATCGTCATACTGTAGGCATCAACAATAAGAAGCCTCGTTGGGACATTGCTTATCTTTTTTTTTTTTGCATTGCATTGCAACTGCAAGGTTACAGAAACTGTGTTGTTTACATAAGTTTGAACTCTTGAACCTATTATAAGGGTCCCATGAGACCACAGTTGACTCTGCAATGAGCCAGAAACCCAGAGCGTTTTATTCTTTTGTCAAATTCACTGTTTAAATAGGGCTTCAGTTTCATATTCTCTCCAGTGTCTTGAGTCAAGGCATTCACCTTGAGTGGTGCTGTCTAACTCCACACTGCTCTGACATTGATTTCCTCAAGTGTGGCGATGCAAATCTTAATAGACAAACAGAACACACCCCTAATGTGCGATGCCAGCACCTGTCCCCCACATCCATGCCAGCTGATTAAAGATCTCAAATACATCTCTCTCCAAAAATTATCACAACACACATTCAACAGAATTTTTTTTTCCAAGATTAATATTTGAGCACAGCCCTCTGGTGTGAGCATAGTGTTTCTGTAATTATTTAAAGCAGGTTATTCCAGGGTCACTCTCTGCCATCTCCTGCCATCCTCAGCTTTATTAATTCCTAATAAGATGTAATTTTACCGTTGAGCCTTTCAACACTCCCCCACCGAGCAGACTGATGAGATGTTTGACATTTTTTCAGCCTTTGTCAGAATAAATTGAGGATAATCTTATTTTTGCAATTTTAGAACATCCGCAGGGGGACTGCTGCCAATTAATTTAGATCATCAACTCTCTTCTGCCTCCAAGTTTCCCTCTTTTGAGTCTCATTACCTATTGCAGGCTACTTCTCTATTCTCAGTGTGTTTGCCTTCCCTCACTGTAAACTGTTGTGCATCCGTCTGTCAACTCCAGCTTTGTAGTTTTTTGTTTCCTTTCTTTATCCCTTTTTTCTGTCCCTCTCATCACTTTGACTATTCTGTCTTATTTGCAGGAGAATGGGACAAGAGGAGAATGACAGGGGGGGAAGGGAGGAAAAAACCAAGGTGAGGCAGATAAGAATAGGACAATAATACAATAATGAGAGGGCCGTAATTAAGTAGTTCATGCTTTTTTCCACCTCTTTCTGTCACACGCACGTACACACACACACGCACACCCAGACACACACACACACACACAGGCACTCCAATCAGGATGCCCCTTCATAATTTTGCTTAATGGTTCCCTGCAATCAATGCACTCTGCCTATGACAGTTAATGATATTAACCTTGAGAGAAGACTGACAAGTCTTCAATTTGCTCTCATGCATAGCAAATACATGGATACACATGCTGACATGAAAAATGGTAAATTGACTTTAGCTTATATAGTGCTTTTCTAGCCTTTCTGACAACTCTTTACACCACAGGTCACGTCTATCCATTCACACAATCACTGTAATATTCACTCACTAATGGCCAAGGCTGTCATCTTGTACTCAATATCTGAATATGACTATATGACCTAATAAAATACAAGACTGTACAGATATTATACAAGGCTGCACATGATCAGCTACCGAGAAACCTACAAACAAGGTTCATAAAGACAGAGGCGAAACACAACTTAAGAGGGTCTATGATTCTCAAAAAGAAAACAGTAAGAACAACATTGAAAGGGATGACAATCACAGTTAATGGAGTAAATCAATGGAACAGCCTCCAGGAAGAAACCAGGTGCAGCGGTACCATAAAAGAATTTCAAAAGAGAATACTGAGAAGGTCCTTTGATGGATATAAATATGAAAACATCTAAGGGTGATGATACAAAACATGTACAGAGCTGAAGGATGCTGATGGATGATGAAACAAAACATGTGAGTTGTTTGGTCTATAAGACAGCAGGAAAGACGAAATGTACCAATACAATGATAGTGAATGAACTGACTATGTAAGTTAAGTGAGGCCGTATAACATATCAAACTACTGCAGAGAAACAGACAGTCTCAAAATGGATCCACTAAGCTGGGCTCTCAACGCAATCGATAAGGTTTTCTCAACCCGCCAAGCTGGCCCGGGAGAACCAAAATGTCCCGATGGAACATTCCTAGCTGGGTATGCAATGGACAGCTGGAATAAATGGAGAGTGGTGTGTCTGTCAATCCTGGAGGTCGAGGACGTGGAAGACGTGTTCTTGTTTGCCGCAATCGGAGCTGCGATTACAATCATGGGACTGGGCCTCGGAGGGATTATGTGGAGGCTGAGACGCATGAAGGCTGAGTTTTTGGCAACGAGAGAGGTGATGCTGCTAGCATGCGACGAAATCAAGAGAGCCGGTGGTCAGAGAAAGATGGCTCGCGCACCCCTCAACAAAATCCGATTGGGAGGCGGAAACGCCCGCATGGCTGAAAACTACAGCAGAGCCCGGGATGACAGTGCAGGAGCACGCCTGGGTGAAGAGGAGAGTGACGAGGAGTCACGCGTCTAGCACGTCTGAAAAGTGAAGAAAGAAAAGCAACGCGGGCACACCATTCCAACATCCCCATCTCCAACATTACAACCCCAACATCACAAACCGGGACTAACAACAACAACAACAACAACAAAAAAGGCTTACGTGGAACAAAGGATTATGGAATATGTCAAATACGGACACTAAAAGGGAGTCAAGAATTATGTCAGACCTCTGTAAATGAATAAAAATGCATAACAACTTGTTAATATGTGGAAAAGAGGAGACTAAATACTAAATATTGAGAAAATGGGGACGGGACTAGATAAGCTCTGCTTCTCCCGTCTACCCTTTCGGACATGAACATTTGATCAACTATTGACAATGTGTGATGCTGTATAAGTGTGTTGACGTGACAGAAATAAATAAATAAATCAAATCAAATCAAATATCCATCAGAGAACTGGGATTGTGAAGCTATACATGCTTACTTTGTGGAAGCTCCACACCATGGATGGCAAAGAAATGGTCAAAGACCAGGCTGTGTGTAAATTATGTGCAAAGCAGCTGGCCCACCCATTTTATGGCCTTCCACGCACCACAGTCCAGTAACGCCTCTTCAGGTAAGAATGGGTTCAAGATTCATATGCAGGGACCTGCAGCCTAACCTTGCAGTGCAGATAGACCTGCCTTATTCATTGTCTGAACTGATGCAGAGAAATCTGTTCTCTCTGCAATTTGTAAACTTCATGGCCATTAAACTGAGAATTCAGTGTTCAATTCTGTACATTATGGTGCCTGGAGCAGTAAGCCACCTCATCCAACTCATCCAACAGAGGGCGCTCCCAGAAGAACTCAATTGTCCATTGCTCTTTTGACCTCAAAAAGAGAAAATACATATTGAGAAACTGAAAGACATACAAAGCTACTTTGTGGAAGCTCCTGTGGATGGCAAAGGCTAGTCAGGCGCACATGGCTGTGTGTAAATTATGTGCAAAGCAGCTGGCCCACCCATTTTATGGCCTTCTACGCATTTCTTCTTTGAAATAGGAGCTAAGAATGTCACTTAACTTATGGGAAATCATATTTTTGCTCTTCTCCCAACTGGGCATCATTGCTGGGAAATGGGAGAGAATGTGAAACTCCTCTGGATGATGCTGGCAAGTCTATGCTCATCATTCTTACTCAGCAATACCTGGCAAAATATGTTATACTCAGAAGTTTGCCTATTACAATGCTGTGCTAAGCTCTCTACCCAGGAAGTTCACCAAACATTCACACCTAGGAGCATGTGACCACCATACCTCACATGACAGGGGGAGTTAACGACCCATTCGGGGTTATGACTCTCGGGAGCTGAATCACCCTGTGAAAAGTTTCTGTAAGTCCTTTCTACAACTCCTCCCCTTCTATTGTTGTTGTCTTCGTTCTCTTGCAAGATAAATATCTGCTGCCTTGTCCAGCTCTTTGCAACTGAAGAAGCTTCTTGGATAAGAAGCGAAAGGTCTTCCCAAAACTGAACACAGTCCAGCTGCCTCGATT
Organism: Scarus forsteni; assembly: GCA_036419115.1. Lineage (NCBI taxonomy): Eukaryota > Metazoa > Chordata > Actinopteri > Labriformes > Labridae > Scarus > Scarus forsteni. Next base: position 5,511,581 of record JAZDUH010000037.1, read on the forward strand.
TTGAATCTTCAAGATAATTGAAGGGATACATTTTTTTTTCATTTGCCAGTGTGTCCTAAGAGATATCATATATCACAAACTAAAAAAAAATCTATATTTTCCTAGAGCAAAAGGACCAGAAGACTTCGTAAACATGGCCAAAATATTGAGGCCACACATTAGAAAGTGCTTTGTAAAAAGCTACAGTAACATAGAGTGAATTTAACATGTTTACAACAAACAGTAAGCCTCTTTGTTTTGCTTTGCCATGTCCTTATGCCCGCAACATGCTGACCAGCTGTAGTTGGCAGGCTTCACAAGGGGAAATAACTGCTATCAAAAAAGGTAAATAGGCAATTTTTGTTGGGAGAACAATGACTGTCTACTTTGTATGCTTTTTGAGAGTCAACATGTCTGAATGAAAAGTAGGGAAAACTTCAATTGAAACTGGAGAACAAGAGATATCCACATTACCTGTTGCAGCAGGTGTCTAATCTGTGAGCTTGCATTGTCAGACTTAGTAAAATGCACTTGTGACCTAACAAAAGCACTCTGGGATGTTTCTGGATGTGAGAACACAGGCTGCTTGAATCATGGAAATCTGCTGCGTGTCTCACCATGCAGAGCCTCTCTGCTGAAAAAACACTTTTATTTGAATGTGTGTGATTCAATGTTTCACAAACTCAAACGATCCAACTGAAGATTCTTCCCTAAAGTAAATATTTGGCTTTACTAATTGTTCATAGCAGAAAGAAACATGCTATTTTGTAGTCAGTTTAATGTTTTGAAAACACTTAATGTTTGTTGTTGAGAAGGAAAACTGAGCCAGAATGCTGGACTTTGTCAAAATGAGCCTAATGTGGTCAACCTGATGGTCTTTAAACATTTGGACTTAAGGAGCTTCCACTACTGCAATTACAATTATTTGGCCATTCCTTTACCTACATTTCATGATCATAACATTTCCTGATATGATCCCTTACTTACCTGATGCCGCCAGCGGGGTCCAAATACCACTCATTTTTAAATGACTGGCATTTACAAACCATTTATCCTATCCAGAAACAGAAACAACTGGTGTAATCCATAGATTTACATGTTTCTGAGGGTGCCTGAATGTATCACAAGAGAGATAAGATTTCATCATTATCGCTTTAATTCTAATGTGCAGAAAAAATGTGCAGAAAGTTGCCTGTTTGCTTCGGCTAAATTCTGTAAAAAAAAAAAAAAAAATCTATGCTTCACTGTGTTCAACAGGACCTGAATGATTCACATACATCTGAATTCGCTGTTCAAAAAGTCTTTGAATTTTCGACCCACTGCAGCGTTTTGCATGCTCAAATTCCTGCTGAGAGCTGTTCAGCATGCTGAGCAGCGACACCTGCTGACAGTGCGGTGAAGATCTGTTACAGGGCAAACTTTTCCCAGCAAACTGTCATTTTTTACAAAAGAAAGAGTGCTTTCTAATGACTTTTAGATTGTAGATATAATTGAGTTACATCAGTCAATAGCCATGGTTGCTCTGAATCTAAAGAGGTGCTGGATTTCATTTTATAGGGAAAAATCAGACAGTGATTGAAAAGTAACAAAAAACAGCCTGGAATGCCAAACATCAAAAAAAGGTTTCAGAATTTGTAGATTCTTTAAATGCAGCAACAACGCTATTTTTTAACGTGTTTCTTAAGCTTGAGTGTACATTGAAATGTGTTGTGTGCACTAATTCCTTATTTTTTTTATTTCTTATTACAAAATAAAAAAAAATTATTCAATGTCTGTTTTTTTTCTAATGATTTGTAGATTTTGTTATACTACATGTACACATAATTGAGTTACATCTGTCTATAGTTTTGGCTGTCCTGTATCTATAGAGGTGCTGGACTTCATATTGCATAGACAATTAAGACCATAGTGAGTAAAAATGAGAAGCAAAAAATGACAACAAGCTGCATGGGATAGGAAGGGTTAACATAAGAGAGATCAGTAGAGCAAAATACACGATTGTACCTGCAAACAGCATGAATTTATTAGTTCAGCTGTGACAAACAATCATGAATGACCTACTGCATGGTCTTGCTCGGCTCCATGTGCTCTATTCTGCATTGACCATTGCAGAAATGACATACAAGTAATTTAACATAAATTCCTACTAGTAAACCAGTTAAACTCATTTTAATGCCAGTTCATGCAGATGATGCTATATTAATCTACATCATTCCTTTCCAGATTATATTCATTAAAAATAATACTTTTATATAATATTGGTCTCTCTGTCCATGGTTTGTTGTTTATACATTCAGGGGAGCACAAAGGGCAATTTGAGATATATAAACTAAAAAACACAAGGAGGAGGTTTTTTTTAGAAGTATCCCGGTGGTGAAAAGAGAAGTTATATTTATGCTACAGCCTCATGTGTATGTAAAAGTCAGACTCTGTTCAGAACCAGGATGCGGCTTTTGAATAACCCCTGCAGTCACTTCCAAGTGGGCTCACTTGCGAGGCTGGTCACTTATTTGTAATTTGATTTCTGTATAAGAAGCAAGATGGAAGGTAGACAGTCCAACATAAGTGGAAGGATATTAGATTGAGGGATAGAGGAGACTATTTGGGTCAAGCATTTATTGAGGATTCTCAACTTCATGTAATCTCCGTGGAGTTTAAGAAGGAGCTTTATTTGAAATAAAAAAAGGAAAGGCTGCAGAAGGAAGAGAGTGTGTAAATGGGAGGAAGTAAGACAGCCACTTGGAATCTAATCAAACCAAGGACACTTTCCTGATTGCCTCTTCAAAAAACAAGAGAGCGCAAATTGGTTTGGTTTGTTTCTGTCATGAAGGCAACACACAATTGATGGTAAAAATGGTTAAAATGTTGCCAGGGAGAAATGAAAGGAGCTTTAAGTGAAATAACTAAATTACTTGTTCATGGACCAGGATGGGGAATGGAAAATGGGTAATCTGCGGCGTCGATCCCATTCCCTTTTCTTGCCTTTTTCTGCAGTGCGTCCCCTCCCTCCAACAATTATGGAGCTTTTCTAAATCCATCCCTCTCCCCTCCTCTCTGCTTTCAACTCTCTCTGTCACCTCTTTATTCATGCAAAGATTCTAAAGGCCCTGAAAAGGGAAAGCCACCAAATAATGGGTTTGCTTCCAAGACGAGTTAACTAGGATATGCTCTCCTCTATTTACTGCATTGGATGCCGCATGTACTTTGAAATAAGATATATTTCCCTTTGTGGGTTTATTTTTTCATCTTCAGAAGTATTGGTGAATGTGAGAGTTCATCCAGCTTATATTTATTTACTGACCTTTTGGTTACCTCCTGTTGTGTGAGCCACCACAAATCAAAGTCAAGAGAGCTTGGAGAATACTGCACTCTGGTTAGAGCACCATCAATTAAAGCTTACTAACAGATACTTAACATGCCAGGCCATTTTAAAGTCAGGCTAGAGAAGCAGTGTATGCTCAAGCTGTGAGAGTCAACAGAGAGGAGATGAAGAGGAGATTGACGGCCCCTTGAGTACACGATGCCCAGTCAAGTGCAACAATCCCAACAAACACCATCAGCCGAAACGGCAGCAACCACCAACGCCGGTGCCAGGACATTGTCTGCGATGCAAAGTGCGGTGCCAGCTAATTAAAACATAAGTAAATCAGGGCTTAATGACTTGTAATTGTAGATAATTGCAGAGTTGTTGATGTATCATGTCTAATTGGCTCACATTGCTGAGATAATGAGAAAAGTTTGATTACTTTATGCTAAACGTGTTAGTGAGGTAGCAGGTGTTGTTTCTAGGAGGTGTCACAAGCAATCCCACACCTCACGTCTCAATCTCATCACTCAACCTCCGCAGAGAAAAAGAAGGGAAACATCTCCCCTACGGGTGACTCTTAAGACTCTAATTATACACATCATCAAATGGGGCTGGCTTTGTTCCACTTTTACATTATTTGAATTATCATAAGAGCATTACTTCATTTAGAAATAACTGGACATGGCAGGGCTGTTCACAGTCATGAGGTGCAGTCAGCCAGCAGGAAGAAGTGGCCAGTCAGTACTCTGACCATAAAACCAAACAGATGAGGTTGATTAAGTTACCATTGTTAATGTTTGATGAGTATCGTTCCATTGCTTCACTGATGTGGAAACCAATGTCTTTTACTGTTGCTGGTCAAAATGTTTGAAAATGCTGTAAAACACAATTTGGTTTACATTTTTTCCACCTCTAAAGTTTAAAGCATTTTCCAGTAACTAACTGCAAGTTATATAAGTAATTTTGTAACTTAATACATTCATAGCAAAAGCCAATGCACAATAAAAATAACTTTTGACAAAAAAGTCTGTTCCCTAAGTGAGCAAATATGCCTTGGGCAACAGCATATTTGGGGCATACTTAAAAGAATAATGTAAAAATAAATATGTCTGTTAGTTTTTGGTTAGGATTTTTTTTATTTTTATTTTTTTTCTTTTTTCTTTTTTTTATTTATTTTTTTTCTTTTTCCCCTTGTCTGCATTATCTTTACAGCTGAGCACTGTGTCCGGTGGCAGCGTTGGAAAGACTAATGCATTTTTTTCTAGCAGTGAGAGATATGTGAATATGATTCACTGCTATAGTGACCATCACCAGCCCTCCCCGTAGGCTACTCCATCATATAAAACTTTATTTAACCCCTGATGGGAGCTGAAGGGGAGGGCCGTGCCACACCACAGTGTGAAAGAAGGGGAAATAGTGACAGACAAGACATGACAAGACAAGACAAGACAACTGGGAGAAGAACGTTGTAGCTAGTTTAAGACATTTAGAGTGCTGTGCTGATGCAAGTCCATACTGGAAGTATGTGGTGTGTATGAAGAGGGTGGCTCATGTGTAGAGTGTGTGTGTGTGTGTGTGTGTGTGTGTGTGTGTGTGTGTGTGTGTGTGTGTGTGTGTGTGTGTGTGTGTGTGTGTGTGTGTGTGTGTGTGTGGGGGGGATGAAGACCCTGGTTTGGGTAGTGGAGGTGGAGGGAGGTTAGGAAAGGGATGAAGACCCTGGTTCGGGTAGTGGGGGGTGGGGGGGGTTGGGAAGGGATAAAGACCCTGGTTCGGGTAGTGGGTGTGGGGAGGGGGGTTGGGAGTGGGAAGGGGATGAAGACCCTGGTTCGGGTAGTGGGTTTGAGAGGGGGGGCAGGAAAGGGATGAAGACCCTGGTTCGGGTAGTGGATGAGGGAAGGGGGGTGGGGGAGGGTCCTATGGAAGAGACAGGAGGTGAGGCGATGCGTAGGAGTGCCTAACTCAGCATGTTCTGACGGTACCAACCGCTTCTTTAGAGTTAGTCTCAACAGGAGCTCGAGTGTCTATACACACATGCGTGTCAGGTGGTCACCGAATACCCAAGTAGCCGCCCATACCCGGGGAGACCGAGGCCAAGGGCCCCCCCAGAGCCACCAGGGCACCTGAGGCCCACCCCACGGCTGCCAGAGCCACAGGACCCAGACATAGACCCAGAACCCAAGGAGGCACCAACCCATCCCCACAAAGGCACCAAGGGACAGCACCAGGGCATCTGGGGCAGCCGCCCCGCCGCAGACAGCACCCCCCCCCCCACCACCACCCGTCCACCCAGCCCCAAGCCACCCCCACCCCAAATGCCCAACCCCCCGCGGCAGGCCAGAGGCCCTCAGACCCCCAGGAGCCAAACCCCGGGCCCAGGCCCCCCCCCAGAGCCAGATACCAACCGCAGCAAGGCCAGGTGGGGCGGAGTGTGGGCTTGCGGCAGTGGGGTCGCGGCTACGCCCCGCCCCCCCAGGAGAACCAGGGCCAAGGCGAGTGCCGGAGACCGCCGCCCAAGCGCCAAAGGGGGCCCCCGAATCACCCCCACAGAGCAGCGACCCACAGGCAGCCACCCACGCCGAGGCCCCCGGCAGGTGACAGGCCGACGGACCCCGCACTACAGGCCGCCGAGGGATGCATGACCCAGCAGGGCCCACCTGCCCCCAGGGCACAACCACGGGTCCCACCCGTAGACACTGGAGCCCAGCCGCACCCGAAGGCCACCGCCACCGCCCCAGTGGATGGAGAAGGGCTCCCCTGCATGGAGCCATGGCCAGAAGGGGCCAGACCCCACCAGCCACACCAAGCCTAAAATAGTGAGACACCCCCTGTCCCCCCTGTTATTCTGTATCCTTGTTTCCTGACAAGGATACATTAACCCTCCACCGTGCCTTAGTGCTACTACTCTGCGTGTAGTGTGGTGCATTAAAACTGGGGAGAAGTAGGTCGAGTGGGAGCCCGCCGACTCCCCCCCTCCCCACTACCCACCCCAGACAAGTGGATGTAGTGTCGCATTAAAAACAGATGTCAGGTGAGGCAGGTGAAAGGCGAGCAGAGAGGGGTCACAGCCTAAGACAGGCTGCGCCCGACCCCCCAGCACCTCCACTCCGCCTCCCCTCCATGTTAGTGTATGTAGTGCAGTTAAAATTGGAGGACGAGGGAGGCAGAGAGGGCAAACTAGTTGCCCCTCTACCACTCCCGACTCCAAGAACCCTAAGTGTTGTGTATGTGCCCAATAGTGCAAATATATACAGGAGTGCAATGTGTGGATAGTGAAGTGCAATTAAGAGGTTAAGCTAGTGAGGGCCAGCCCTGGCTAGCCATGACAGGTGGGAGCAGTGTCACGTGGCCCCCGCAACAGCAGGCCCCAGGGTCCACAGGCGACAGCCCAGATGACCCCCAGCGACCAGACGGCCCCACCAAAGCATGCCCCCCCAGCAGCCACCGACCCAACAACCACAGAGGACCCAGCCCGGGCCGACCACCCCCAAGACGCCGCTTCCACGGGAAGACCACAGGGACCCCCCAGGGCACCAAGCCAGCGAGTCCCCGACACAAACCCCAGGCCCCACTCCCCCAAGGGAGGCAGAACTGGTACCAGGCAACTCCCACCGCCAGAACCTCCCACTCCATGGGGGTTTCTGCAGCTGCCCCACCAGGCCTGGGTGATGACCCCACGTGCTGCGGCACCAGAGTAAGCCCCTCCCCCGGAGGGCAACTAGGACCCAACGGCAGACCCCCAGGCAGTCGGAGGCCCCCAGCCCCCCGCGAGGGGAGGGGGAGGGCGGGCGAGGGGGAAGGAGGAGGGAAGGGGCTGCAGGGCAGACAGCAGGAAGGGAGAGGCACGAGCCCCCCACGGAGGGGCCCAACCCCCCAAAGCCCCAGAGCTGGCCAAAGCGCCACCGCGGGAAGAGACCAGCGCCACCCCAAGACCCGGACGACCACACCCAGGCCCAGAAGCCCCAGGGCGCAGGAGGCAAGCCACAGGCACCCCAGCACCCCATAAGGAAGCCGCAAGGCCAGCGGGCCCCATAGAGCAGCGGGTCAAATCTGGGTAATTAGGTGGAAAGATACCCCAACTACCGTCACCAGAGTATACTCACCAGAGTATACTTACTGTCTCTGGGTCCCAGGGAACTGAGCTAAATTTAAATATTAAAAAAGAGAAAGTGGAAAACAGAGCAAAACGGCAGCGCTAGTTTGTGTATAGTGGGTGCGTGTGTTTGTGTGTGTGTGTGTGTGTGTGTGTGTGTGAGTGTGTGTGGGGGGTATTGGCAGACAGGAAAAACAAAAAGAAATAGGTATGGCAAAATGGGATTTAAATACTTGGGGGTTTAGGTGTGCAAAAAATCAAGAAAAGGTGACCAGTGGTCTTGATGTTCTGCAGTGTTGTTTAAAGCCAGGTTTTCCAGGGAGACATACTCTGAGAGGAGATTTTTCCACTGGGCTAAATTTAGGGAGTTCCTTGATTTCCAGTTTAAGAGAATCGTTTTCTTGGCAATGACTAGGGCCCCAAGAAGGAGTATGGAAGTGGAAGTGAAGTGAAGACACATCACCAAGTAAGCAGAGTGAGGGAGATAGTGGGATGTGGCTTCCCAGAATGAGAGATAGGGACTCTGTGACTTTTATCCAGAACTGCCTAACAGGTGCGCATTGCCAGGTGGCGTGAATATAGGTGTCAGGGCAGTTCTCTGTGCAATATGAACATAGTTCTGTCCTAAAACCCATTTTAAACAGCTTTTGTGCAGTATAGTGGGTTCTGTGAATGATTTTATACTGTATTAGCTGGAGATTTGCATTTTTGGTCATAAAATAAATGTTTTCTAAAATTGTAGCCCAGAAATCGGCATCAGGAGCAATAGAGAGATCCTCTTCCCATTTACTGGAGGGCAATGTAATGGAATTATCAGTGTGTAGTAGTATTATTTTATATATTTTGGAAAGAAGCTTTTTTGGAGAGAGTATGTTAATTAGCTCCTCAGTTGATGGAGGAAGAGACAGATTGGTGGAGCTTATATTTATCTTGGATTGGATAGATGATTTGACTTGTAAATATTGTAAGAAGCTATTGTTTCCGATGCCAAAGTCTTGGACCAGGTGGTGGAATGGTACCAGACTATTATTGTGAAAGATATGCTTAAGATGTGTGATGCCTTTTTCAGCCCATGCATGCAGGTGAAGTGGTTTTTTGTTACTTAGAAAATCAGGGTTATGCCAGATTGGAGTGAAGTTGGAAGGTGCAAGGTGAGAGTTTGTTATTTTGTGGAATTTCCACCAGGCTGTGAGTGTTGAGGCAATAGTTCCTGCTTTAAAACAAGGATGATGCTTGATGGTTTGACTGAGGAATGGGAGGTCTGAAATAGGTATATCTTCACAGATTGTTTGTTCTATATCCAACCAGGTGATGTCTGATTGAATTGATGTGTCCATTTGTAAATATACTGTAGTTGATTTGCCAAAGAGTAGTGGTGGATGTGTGGGGCATCTAAGCCGCCTTGCAATTTTGGTTTTTGCAGAGTTGTAAGTTTGATCCTTGGTGTTTTGTTTTTCCAATAAAACTTACTGAACATTGAATCTATAGCCTTGAACCAAGGAAGAGTTGGATGAATTGGAATCATTGAAAATGGTAGTTTATTTTTGGAAGTACTGTCATTTTAATGGTTGCTATTCTTCCTAATATGGATAGTGGTAAGTTCATCCAACGTTGGAGGTCACTTTCTATTTTTTTGAGCAAGGGAGTGAAATTTAGTCCAATCAGCTCTGACAGCCTGGAGGAAATGTTAATGCCCAGGTAAGTGATGTGGCCTGAACATAAGGGTATAGGTGATATATGACATGCTGCATCCCATCTGGTGTTGTGTAATGGAAGAATAGAGGATTTGTTCCAGTTTATTGAGTAATCTGAAATCTTGGAGAATGATTCAATGAGATTCACTGTTTCCTGCAGAGACGATTGAGGGTCTTGTAGAAACAGTAAAATGTCGTCCGCATACAAACTAATCTTATGTTGGATTTGGGATGTCTGAATTCCCTTGATGCGAACATTCTGACGTATAGCTGCTGCCAAAGGCTCTATAAAGAGGGTGAATAGTGCAGGGGAGAGTGGGCATCCCTGCCTTGTCCCCCTATGTAGTGTGAATCTCTGTGAGGTTAGTCCATTGGTGGTGACAGTAGCTGAAGGAGCAGTGTACAGAGTTTTAATCCAGTGAATAAATGAGTCCCTAAGGCAAATTTTTAAGAGTACTAAAGAGAGTTTTCCAGTTTACTCTGTCAAAAGCTTTTCTGCATCTAATGTTGCTATGATGGTGTCTACCTTTTGTAAAGATGAATAATGGATTGTTGAGTAATCTACGGGTGTTACTGGATGACTGTCTACCTTTGATGAAACCAGTCTGATCGTGGTGGATTATAGAAGGAATTATTTTTTCTATCCTGTGTGCTAGAGCTTTACTGATGATTTTTATATCTACATTGATTAAGGAGATGGGACGATAGTTTGATGGCAGAGTTGGATCTTTATTAGGTTTCTGGATGAGTGAAATTTCTGCTGTATTCATATTCGTTGGAAATCTAGACTTTAATTTTATTTCAGTTATTGCTCTCATAAAGAGAGGGGATAGAATTGGCCAGAATTGTTTATAAAATTCAGCAGGGAAGCCATCAGGACCTGGAGCTTTGTTATTTGGCATAAGGTGTAGGGCTGCAGAAAGTTCTGTTTCTGTTATTGGTGTATCTAAAGCTTTCGATTGTTCTGGAGCAATCTTTGGAAGTTTGATGTTGTTGAGAAATAAATCGATGTCTTCCTGTCTAGGTTCATTTGTCGATGAGTAAAGGTTAGCGTAAATTTTTTTGAATATTTTGTTTATTTCCTCTGGCAAATTGGTAGGCTTCCCTGATGAGTCTTTAATAGTTGAGATTGTTGTTCTCTCTTTATTTTGTTTAATTAGATTTGCTAAGTATTTACCAGATTTGTTGTTATGATGGAAGTTTTCTTGTCTGAGCCTTTGAATTAAAAACTGGGCTCTCTTATTTAGAATCTCATTTAGCTGGGCCTGATACTTTCTTAATTCTTTCTGTGTTTCTTCCGTTGGGTTGCTTGCATTCTGCGTATCTAACAGCTTTATTTTTTGTTCTAATTTCATTTCATATTCCTTTTCCCTTTTTTTCTTATTGACAGAGAATGATATGATTTTACCCCGTAGGACTGCTTTACCTGTTTCCCAAAGAATGGTAGGTGATGTCTCCGGGGAATCATTTATTTCAAGGAAGGAGGCCCACTCTCTCCTGAGATAGCTGTCAAATTCTGGGTCTTTAGAAGAGATGAGTTAAAACCCCATTTAGTGGGGCGTTTGGGTTGGTTAATAGGGTTCCAACTGAAAGTTACTGGAGCATGATCACCAATAATTATAGGGTGAATTTTTGAATCAGAGATCTGTGATATAATTGAGTTGCTAGTCAGAAAGAGGTCAATGCCTGAGTAGGAGTGGTGAACAGGCGAGTAGAAAGAGTATTCTCTAGAAGATGGGTGCTGTAATCGCCAGCCATCGCCAAGACCAAGATCACTCATGAACTTTATGGTATTAGTAGATTGCCAGATATGGTTATTTCTTATTATTTTAGATTTATCAAGAGTTGGGTTAATAGTTGTGTTAAAATCCCCTCCTATAATTATTGGGCCATTGGAAATATTTGATAGAGAATTGAAGAAGTTTAAAAAAAAGGAAGGATCGTCATTGTTTGGGCTGTAGATATTGCCAATTGTTACCGGATTATTGTTTATGGATATATTAATGATTATAAAACGTCCTTCAGGATCTGCGATGGTTGTGTTATGGATAAATGGAATTTTTTTATTTATCAAGATACATACACCTCTTTGTCTGGAGTTATAAGGGGCTGAGAAACTGTTAGAAAACTGTGCTGATTTTAATTTGTCATGGTCAAGGATTTTTTTTAATGATTAAATTAAAGAGAAGCCAAAGTCTGACGCCCCATCCACACGAAGCCAAACCGAGGTCTAAACGCATATGTTTTTTGCCGAATCTGCGTAAGACGGCGTTTTGGGGGTCTGTAAACGGTCATTTTTGAAACCAGGTTCCAGAGTGGAAAGATTTTGAAATGCCGTATACGCAGCTCCGTGATTACGGTTTCTCCGGAACTTTTCAGATACGCTTACGTCATACTTTCATATAGTCATTGACACGCATGCGCCCCATGCGACAACAACAATGGCAGCGTACGTGAAGCATATCTGCAGATGAAGCTACTTTCCCTGTTGCAGCAAAATGTCCTTCTCAATCACCACTGAGTTGAACAAACAATTATCGGGGACACATTACGGCACTTTATGATCACTTTATCACAATCTCTGTTTAACAACTTTTGCCGCAAGTGCGCATGCCCACTGTTTTTTTGTCTATTTCCGCTTGTTTCCGTCAAGACGTTACAGCGCCCCTAGACGTTTGGCATGTGTTTTACAGCGTTTCGATGCGTATCGAGTGCATTCATATGGACGCACACATCTTCTGAGACGCCTTCGTCTTTATGACGATCGTTTTGGAAACTGTTTAGCGTTTTGTCTTCGTGTGGATGGGGCCTGAGTTTCAAGTTTTAAATCTGTGTATTTCCAACAGAAAAAAAAATAAGAAAAACAATTTTGTTTTATTTTTAGTTATACATTTCTGATATCCATAAGTACACACACACACACACTAACACCTACCCACTCTGACTGGTTTGTGGCTATACAGCTCCATACACAACAAACTGCAATGCACTGTATATCCTGACACATTATGAGAACCACTATTAACTTCCTAAGTAACAGTAGCTTGTCTTGTAGATTGGACCACAGTCTTTGTTCCCCACATAAATCAGTGAGGCTTTGGCCAACCATGACCCTGTCGCCTGTTCACCACTGTTCCTTCTTTGGATCACTTTGAATAGATACTGACCACTGCAGACCAGGGACACCCCACAAGAGCTGATGTTTTGGAAATGCTTTGACCCTTTCCCCTAGTCATCACAATTTGGCACTTGACAAAATTACTTAAATTCTTGTAGTGCCCAGTATTTTCTCATTCTGATATCAAATTTGAGAACATGTTCACTTGCTGCCCAGTTTATCCCAATGACTAACAGGTGCCACGGTAAAGAGGTAATCTGCCTTATTCACTTCCTGTCAGTGGTCATAATGTTATGTCTGATTGGTGAATATACATGGCACTCACATCAAAAGCAGTAAACCCTTTGGGAAGACATATCCCTTTTGCGCCACAAAGTCAAGACTTGTTTTTATTTAAAAAGAAACTGGATAAAAGAATAGATGAATTGCAACAAAATATTTGCCTAAATGCAAAGAAAATAAAAGTGACTAGTTAAAAAGGCATGTGCAGCACTACTGTAATAGTGTAACTGATCTATTTGACACATGTTGGGATAGGCCCAAATATGTAGGACAAAATCTCAAAGCAGGACATGCAAGTTCCTTGGAAATTTAAAGCAAATTATGTCCTCAAGATGAAACATCTCCAATTTTTGTTTACCTGTATCTTAATGTGTAGAAGCATAAGCAGCACTCTACACAAACAGGGAAAGCAGTGACACACAACAGGAAGAACCATGGGTAGGATTTACATGGGGAAAAATGGCAAAGAAAGGAAAAGGGGTCAGAGTAAATTAGATCTAAAAAGATATGAGATTGGCTGAAATTACTACAATTAACATTTACTCGATTATGGACTAAACAAAAAGTGTAGCCTTGAATTCAACAACCCGTCTACAAGATATGTTGTTATGTCAAAGCTACACTTTGTGAAGTGAAAAGCTGGAGAGCACTGCCTGTGCCTGTTTAGTGTTTTGTGCACCAGGAAATATGTGGTTTAATAAAAACGTTACGTACTTTTATCATGTGCATGAATTTGTCTCACTATAATTGATGGATGAATTTATGAATGGACAGAAAAATGGCAGGCATTTCTATTCATGTCAAAAATAAGTGTAAAATACATTCCAGCCAAATAAATTGTCTACACTTAATGAATAACAGACTGAGGGACAGATCATATAATAATGTATTTAATAATCATAATTTATGAAGAGATGAATTGATGGATTAACAATAAACTGATAATCAAAAACACAGACCAAACATGGACCAAAACCATACTCATTAGGTTGATGACACTGAAGTGCTCTTAGGTATGAGTGTGAGTGTGGATGATTGTCTTTCTCTCTATTTGGCCCTGCGATTGGCTTGCAACCAGTTCAGGGCGTACCCCTTTTCTTTCCCAAAGTCAGCTGGGATAGGCTCCAGTCCCCTTGACTCCGAAAGGGATAAGCACTTTGATAATGGATGGTTATTAGAGGTAGAAATATATGGATGGGGACTGATCATGGATGGCTGAAGGGTGAATGAGTGCTTGGCTGCAAATGAGTTGACAAACATTTGAATGGACTAATGATGAATGAATGATGGATAAATTAACAGATTAAGGGACAAATTGACTTGTGACCAACATACAACATATGGATAGGGGAAATATGAACATAGATAGATGAATGGATTGGTGGAGGGATGATTTAATAAAATAATGAATGGAGAGACATCCAGTGGTGGATCAGTAGTTGGATGTTTGGATGCATGGATAGATGAATAAATTAACTGACTTATGACCAGCAACCATATGTAAATTAATGGGATGTAGATAGAGTAGAGATGGATGGATGGTTCAACGATAGGGGTATTGGGATGGATATTGGATTGACTGGTTAGATGGTTTGAAAGACAGGATAGTAAACATTTAACCGACAGTCCAATAAAAGATGAATGGGCAGATCAGATGGAAAGACAGACTTATTTAAAGGACAGTTGAATAGATTGGTGTAGAAACAGATAGATGTATGCATAGATGTATAGCTGTAGAGATGTACTGATGTTTATAGGAGGTCCCTTGTGAAACAAATCACACTTGCTTATACACTCACCATCATATTCTCACACACTGGTATACTCTGTTAGATTTACCAGCAAACTCTCTTACATTTACTCTCAAACTAAATGTAAGAGAGTGTGATAGTAAATGCAAGAGTTTGATAGTAAGTGTAAGAGAGTTTGATGGTAAAAGTGACCGAGCATGATAGTAAATGTAAGAGAGTTTAATAGTAAATGCAAGAGAGTTTGATAATAAATGTAAGAGAGTATACCAGTGTATGTGTGAGAGTATGATGGTGAATGTAAAAGCATGTATATATACATATATATATGTATATATATATATATATATATATATATATATATATATACATATATATATATATATATATATATATATATATATATATATATATATATACATATATATATATATATATATACGCACCCAAACAACACACCCACTCATATGGAAATACTGGAGCACACCCTGTGCTCATATGGATTTTTAAGTAGAGCCAGTGGATCCTCCATTAACAGTAGCAGGACAAGAGGTGATATTGTATTCCAGGCAAACAGATCTTGGTGCAGATAGTTTTTGTTATCAGGCCCCTCTGCAGCCTTTGGCAGGAATATTTGAGCCCCTGCTCAGAGTCTTATATCAAAGACTTTCTGCACACCTTTGATAAAAAAAAATATTGAACTCTGATCTCATGATCGATATAGATGAGCCAGGATAAGATAAGAGAAGATTTTTTATAACCTTCAGGAGGCTGATTTCAGAGATTGTAGAATTCCTCCATGAATATGTAATTATAATGGAAAGTTTTTCAAAGTTTAAACAAACTCAGTAAGTGTTTTATCACTGTCTACTGTGCAATTAGTTAGCAACCTCAGATTACCTTGGAACTTCTTCGGCTTTATTAAATAACACCTCACTCTTGTTCACAATCAAATCATGCTGGCAAAATCCCTTTTTCATTTTTTTTGTCTGAAACCTTACCAAAGGCCTCATGGAGATGATACAGTATCAAAGCCCCATTAAGATGATATTAAAAAAAAGCAATCAGCATTGATCTTGGAAGAAAATTCTCTGAGCATTCACATCTAAACTTTCAACCTTTCCCTGTTTGATAGGTCTGCTTCACCATTCTCGCAAATCACAGGCTTAGAAATTACTGGCATGCAAGAATGTGTATTGGCCTTGTGGTAAAAGGAGACTTGGAAGGCTAGAATGTCCTTCTGCAAAGACAAGTACATACATACAAAGCTATGATTTCATTAAGTGCATATCAGCAATAAATGTCCTGTTTAATGTAATTTGGAGAATCAAACAAATAAGTGGAAAAAGTAGATGATAAGCAGTGACCTAACTTCTTTTATACATCGATGAAGTCATTTGAAGAGAGACTTTAAGATAAATATAGCTTAAAGTGCTTTACAGAAAATAAATAAATTACAGTAAATCTTAACTGCACAAGTATTGCAATAGCACATCATATGCATGTTTTTGATGAGGCATGTGGCTCATCATGCTGGCTCTTGTGTTGGTTAACAGAGACGTAAACTGCCATCATTCTTGTTTTTAAAGAATCTTTCATGACAGTATCTAGTATCAGCATTTAGAGAAGCCTGCACTTGCAGTTTGTGTGTCTCCTGTATGTGAGGTTGCTCCACATGCAGACAAATAAACATGATTCAAAGAAAAGATGCTCTGTGGTGTAGGAAGGATTATCAGTGAGTGTTTTTCGGCTGTAATCAATAACTTATACTTCTGTTTGATACCTAAGCATAAGGGGCCCTATTTCCTGGAGCAGCACAGGGTGGCACACAATGGCACATGGTTGCAAAGGGTGGCAGAGCCTGGCGCATCCCGTGCAGTGGTAATTTTGTCCGGCAAACCACCATGAGCAGCCAATTTGGCATTTTGGTAGACTGGCTGTGCCAGGAGAGAGAAAAAAAGAGAGACGCTTGCTGAATGTCAGTCACTGTGTCTTAAGGATTTACCTGTGATTGGCCATATTTCTCTGTTTTAGTCTTTATTTTTAACATGATCTAAAAAGATGGAGTACATTATTGCAAGGAGGATGAGGAGGACATTCAGGAAGAGGATATATCACCAAAGGTTTTTCTATTTTGAGATAACAGACCAGGAATGAAGGTGGATCACAAGCACGATGAATGGCTTAGCCTGCTGCTGTGTTTAAAAACTGTCAGTTAATGTTGTACTCCTATTGATGATACAGGAACGGATCACATCTGTCCCGCAAGATGATCCACACGGTGATGTGCATTGTGGCCTCCTATGCACAGCCCGATCGCTGTTTCAGTTGCTGAAAAATTGAAAAAAACTCTGACAGTCTTCACCACTGGGTCTTTCCAGCACACCATGTCCATGGTGGCGGGTCAGTCAGACTGATCAGTCGCTGCACACTCACATTTAAAGGCAAGGAGAGGCATTTTATTTGATTGCTGAAGATGACACTCCGCTGAATTAAACCCACTCATGCCCTCTCTCCTCCCACTCCTGCCACCTGCACCAGGGGGAGGGATGGAGGCATGTGTGCCTGGCTGTGCTGCAGGAAAATTGCAAAAAGCCTTTGGACGCACCCTGTTGGTGCGACGCAGGGCAGGTGCACCGTGCCTGCACCTGGTCGACAAAATCAGTGCCCAGTGTCTGTATACTGATGTTAAAACATACTGCTATGATTGTTTCACAACTGATGATGCTGGGTAGTGTGTCAGTGAACAGCAGCCCAACACTGTGAGATGTTAATTCCTTTTCAGCTTTCTCCTTGTTAACTAAATGTAACATTTATTATTGTTTGGAATGACTGATTGAATACAGGCAGCACAATTATCAGAATCAAGTTAAACTGTAAAGATTTATTCACAACCAGTCCTACCCACTTTTCCTTTGAGTCTACTATTCCTCCTCCTACTTTTTATGTGCTTATATCTGTTTGACTGTGTGGGCATTGCATTTGCAATGGTGAAAGGGAGGACATATTAGTTCAACATGGAAAGCAATCCATTAAACAAATTTCATAGATAATTAGTGAGCTTTTTTCAATGTCAAAAATTCAAGTTAGGAATTTTACACACAAACACAAACACACACACACATACATATATATATATAATTGTATATATATATGTATATATATATATATATTTATATATATAAATATATATATATATATATATATATATATATGTGTGTGTATATATATATATCTATCTATATATATATATATATATATATATATATATATATATATATATATATATATATATACACACACACACAAATGTTGGTTAACACAAAATATCATGAAGGTCTAGGACAGGGATAGGACACGGACAGGATACGAATGCTTAGGAAAGTTTACAAGAGTTATGAAAGATAGGTAAAAGTGAAAAAAAATAGTTAGCACAATCAATCATGATTTGGTAAAAGCTCCATCAAACAATTTAAAAGCATATTTATGGCAATTCTAAAGAAAAATGAACGAGACATTTTTTTTATCTATAAAGATAAACATTACTTTAAGTGAAAAGCTGGATTAAAAAAAGTTTTTGTATTACTTTTGAAAATGTCAGCTTACCATCCACATATCCATTGGCAGATAGTTTAACATGGAACTCATTATATTTCATATTTTAAAGGAACTGTGAGGAGAATCTGTTTCTGGCGACATTAAGACTCTGCCACCCATGAGCATGCGCATGTCATAATGCTGATTTCCAGTAACCTCGGAACTGGGAGTGACATCATCTCTGACTTACCAGCGTTCCAGTTGAGGTAGGAAAAAACATGCCTATCTACCAGGCTATTGTTAGCTGTTGTTAGCACGCCCTGTGTTGTATGAGGAATGTGATTATCACTATGGCAGCATTTTTGTAAATATAAGTCTAACAATACTATGTATACAGCTGATCTAGAGCGACACACTCCAGTCAGAAGTGCAAATAAATGGATTATTACAGGAGCTAAATAACTGTTCACACTGGCGGCATCCATCTTCAATTGTCCACTCGGGGGTGGCGAGGTTTCACCGAGTTCCCAATAGGAAATTCCAACCTAGGGGGCGATCCAGTTGCAGTTTCCTACTCGGAACCCGGAAATCCCTACTTTTGACTACAACTTGAACGCACCACAAGCCAAAGCGTGCGCTTGTTGTGATGCTAATAAATGCAGCTTGGAACTTCCTCAGAACTCCGCATTGCTTTACAACTTCTTTTTTCAACAACTTACAGGATGCAAAGCGACAAGGTAATGTATCTCTTTGTAGTTACGTAGCGGTAGTTTTTGATGTGTGACAACAAGCAATTTTTGGAAAACTTAGTACCGTAGTTCTGTAGCCGGCTATATATCGCTACTTACAGCTCGGTGCTCTAATGCTACGACCACACCGGACGCGAATTCGCCTGGACGCGCGTCGCGATTACATACAAAGTCATGGCTTGGCAAAAATCGCGGCGGCGCGTTGGACGGTTTGGCGCGGCGTGTCTGGAGCGTTGGACGCGTTTGGAGCGGCGCGTTTGGAGCGTCGAGGCGTTTTGACGCCCCAAACGCCTCGACGCTCGAGTTGAAAATATTGAACTTTCGATGCCAGTTCGCGACGCGGCAGCCAATCAGCGATGACATTCCCCCCCGACGTCCTTGATTTGATGACGTGTGATGCTCCGCGGCCCCCTGCTCCCGCTCAAGCCCCTCTCAAAGATGGAGGAGAGGTTTATCGGCACTGTTTGCTATCATTCGGAGCTATACTATTCGGCGTGTATACTCTACAGAGACCGGAACAAAAGGAAGCAGGCTTGGGTGAAAGTCACTGAGGAGACAGGTTTGATTTAATGATGTGTGACGCCCCGGCCTTGCACTCCTGCTCAAACACCCTCTCAAAGATGGAGGAGAGGTTTATCTGCGCTGTTTGCTATCATTCGGAGCTAAACTACTCGGCGTGTGTCCTCTACAGAGACTGGAACAAAAGGAGCAGGCTTGGGTGAAAGTCGCTGAGGAGACAGGTTTTGAAGGTAAGTTCTGTAAATATTCGTTTCCAGCTGGATTTGCCTGCACGGGTCATCACTGAGTCCGACCGGCTCCGGCTCTCTACTGCCCCTGTGCACGGACGCATGTCGTCCCACGGCTTGCCAAAATGTCCAGCGTCCAGCTTCGGGCGTTAAGCGCGGCGCGTTACAGGCTTTACGCGCGTTAAAATTCGCCAATTCGCGTCTGGTGTGGCCGTAGCATAAGACGCGTCTGAATAATATAAATTTGCTCTAGTTTTAATTGTCTTGTTCCCGAAGTTGAGCATCCAGGCCAGTCCAGCCGTGTCCGACCCGACCGGAAGGCTAAGGGATAGCATTTATAGATAACCTATTTTGATGCTATAAAATTCATCTTAAAGTTTGTGTTTCCATCAGGCATATATCTAAAGGTGAGACTTTTTTGTAATTACTTAGAAACTCCTCACAGTCCCTTTAAAAAAGTACTGACATACCTGTGCATATCTAGTATTTAAAAAAAGGGACTAACTTGCATTCACCATGTAATAAAATTGTCAAAACTATCCATTGCATGCAGTGTAACAGTTTATGTAATAAGGGCAGTGTAGCACATTCCTCTTGTGTTCACCATGTACCTCTTTTTCTTTGACATTTATTTGGCATCTTCCATGAGTTCATGCTCAGCAATAGGGAAGAGACAGATTGGTATAGCCCCCTATGAGTCAAATGTCATTCTGAAAACAGGCATGTAGCCGTGCCTGTGCTGTGTGAACCAGTGTTTGGCAATTTACAACCCCTTAAGTGGATCGGCCCACTTGGAAATGCTTAATATGCCAGCCTAAGACAAAGGGAACTGCAGTAAAGGACAGAGCAGAATGAACCAGTCTCAATGATGCTACTGTATGGTGAACTTTCAGTGTCATTTTGACCTCTCTGCCCACCATTCCCTACCACCACACCTTCTTTCTCCCCTCCCTTGCCTTCCTGCCTGGTTGGTAATTGGATTTCAGTGCTAGGCCAGGGGTCTGCTCTCTCAGAACTCGCTGGAAGGTCAGAGGTGGCAGGGCAGCTCTGTGTCACAGCTAATCTGTCCCTGGACAGGCCTGAGTAAGAAAAGGGGAAATAGTACAGCCTTTGTGTGGGACAGAACAAGTGCCTATAAGAATTTGTGTGGGCGTGTGTGGCAGCTAAGGGTCATCCTCTTTGCGCAGACCCAGCATTAGTGAATGACAAGAGGAAGGAAATACAGAAACTAATATTCTGCTTCAGTATTTAATAAGGAAGTGACCCTGAGCATGCACTGAGAGAAACTTGCCCAAATTTATAATCAATACATTTACTTACCCAAGGCTGTCTCATATAACAGGAAACACATTCTGTGCTATATGTACACATGTGATGACGAACTATCAGTCAAAATGTATTTTGTTGGGTTCCAGCTCACATCAGCCATGGCAGTGTACTGCTTGTAGATGTCTTGAAGATCTGCTAAAAAAAAAAAAAAAAAGGTCTGAATGAATTGTTGATGCCCATCCCCCTGCCCTGTTAAGCAAGCTTGAAAAGGAACTCAAGCTTTTTTGTCTGCATGACTTTAAGGGTCTGCACAAATTTCCCACTTATGTACTAACCTTGCACAGCTGGATCCACCTGATTTAAAGTATGAAATCAGGCAGATCCATCTTGCCAAGTTCACATCTACCAAGACTGTGCTTAGCCAAATCAGAGTCCTTTAAAGCAGAAAGAGGTGAAAGCTACCAGCATAATGACAGCAGCAAGTGGCAGCTCGCACAGAAATAAGTGTTAATGCTAACAGCTTTGGTAGTAATTATGTTCGATTTGGGCCATATATTTTTATTATATAAAAAGAAATGTCAAAACTGAAAGCATTTATCTATAGAAAATACAATTTTGCTTCACTACCACCATTCCTTGGGGTTTTATTGTTCTATTAAATTCAATTGGTAAGTTGTTTGTACTTTTTCAACTTTTACATCAATTGATGGCTCATAATGAATGTGACTGATTCAACAGTGATGGTCATAGGATACACAAAAACAAAGTGAGCCTTCCTCTCTACATTGCACAACCTCCTTCTAGCCCTTGCTCCTCTAGCTTTCATAACACCACCACCCAGGCCCTAGGCTGCCACTAAGTCTGCATGAGAGTTGGATTCACTGTAATGTAACGGGGCAGGGGAGGTATTGTACAACACAAATGGGAGTTGACTGTGACAGGACGACAGAGTCTACACGACTCCCGGGCCATAGCTTTTAGCAATGTGGTTTCATTGGGACACATTTTACAGAAACATGTGTTCTGACACTGGGTAATCTGTTAAAAGGACCCACGGGAGGATGTTAACTTTAGACTGTGTAAAAAACATCCTGAAGGGTGGCAGGCGCTCAGCACAAATACATCTCAGAATAGAAACACTGACGACGACTTGGAAAGTTCGAGGCACCATGCGAGCTGCTTTTGGGCATGAATATCACAGCTAATTTTGTTGTGCATGTATGAGAACACTTTCTTTTGTACAGATTCAGTTGCATTGCAGGGGATTTCTGCTGATCTTTCTGCACAGTTTCAACATTGTTTTTGTTGCATTCACAGCATGTGAGCAGTGCAGAGTTTTGTGTACTAAGTCTGCAGGGCCCTGCCTTGTGGTATCTCTGAAAGGATGTATTATCTACCCGATTCTAAACAAGGTTTGATCTTCACAACATTGCCGCAAGTTTTGTTTTGGCATTTTTTGCATGCAGGAGTGTGTCTCATTAGAAACTGAACGGAATTTTTAGGAGGGCTCGAGAGATTTGTCATACTAATGAACACTATCCAGAGGGGAAGAGACACGATTTTGAGCTAAAGAAGGAGATAGTAGTGAGTCAGCTATGATAGAGCCAGAGGAGAAAAAAATTCACAGCACTGACAGATGAAAAGATCAGCCGAGGAGGAAGAAAAAACTCTGTCCATATACATAGTTTTGATTCATCCATATATATTTTACCTCATGACATCCTCTTTGTATGAAAGCCAACATTCAAACTTAAATAGAGAGGCAGCTGAGTGCTGAGAAAATACAAAAATATTCATACTGTGAATAATAGATACAGATTCAAAATTTGGGATATATAGAGAAAGTCAATATTGAAAGTCATGTTTAAAAAAGATGCTAAAAGCCCTATTGTATGCCCAGCAAAGACTTTTGACGTGAAGCACAAGTGACATTTAAATTCCATGCTCCCACACTGTTTAAATAACCATTATTGAGCCCATTGTGCATTTCTGTTGTTTGAAAAACAACAGAAGTGTAACTCGTCTTGAAGTAACAATTCTTTTGAATTGGCACTTTTCAAACAAAAATTTGTTTGTTTTATTGGTTGACTCTTTGCAAAACTATAAAAGTATCTATATCGGTTTTGTTACTGTTATATTTCATTTAATTAGTTATGACTATTTTTATTGGTGGGATGGACATCAATTGAGAGGCATAGGAATTATTTCAAAAACTCGAAAGAAGGATACAATTTTACACTTCCTGGTACCCTTTTTTTTTTTTATAAATACCAGCATTATGGTTAGTGATTGACACATGGGGCTCTAATAACCTAGACCAGATGCAGGCTAGGTGCACCTGCCCCGCTGACAGGGTGTGTCCAGCGCACGTTGCAAGTTTCCTGGACGGCACACTCCGGTGCAGCAAGGCACACCCACTCCTCCGTCCCTACCCCTCGTGCAAGTGCTAGAGAGGGAGAAGACAAGGCGTGAGTTGTTTTTACACAGCCAAGTGTAACCTTCACCAATCAAATGAATGCCTCTCCTTAACTTTAAATTTCCTGCTGGCGAGACACAGTTATAATGGAGGCAACCAAACTTCTCCCAGGAGGAAACTGATGTGCTGGTATGGGAGGTCCGAGCTTGCAGTACCAGAATACATGACACATCAAAATAAATTGGCTTCTTCCTTGGAGCAAACCACACCTCTGGTAAAATTTTCATGTAAATTCATCCAATAGACCATCCAGACAAACAAACGGATGAACAAGCAGACAGACGCAGGCTAAAACATAACCTCCTTGGTAATTATTAAAGGTAGGTTCGCTTGTCAAGATACTTTAAAACAAAACCATATGATAGCTTTTTGTTTACCATGGAGCTTTTTTTTTTTTAGCAATGATCCATGAAAACAGTGGGTCCCAGGGCAATGCTAAGTTCCTTGCTGGTCTACAAAAACAAGATATCCCTGCACCACTCTATATTTCTGCTTACCATTGCTTACACTATGTTCCCTCATCTGCATGAAGGGAAAGAGATTCTCTGTATTATGGGACATGATTTTCTTATTCCAAACACATTTGAATGGACGAATCACCAAGTCACTCAATAGAAACAAACAAGCCTTCACTCAACAAGAGGACAGGGATTTTGTATTTCTGTTGTGAATAATAAGGGTGAAAATAAAAATGAAGATGACGAGGTTGAGTGGAGCACTCACTGACTCTGCTCTATTCTAAATGATTGCTTGTGCACCTGTGATTGCACACTGATGTGAAAACCTTAGCGCACGTTGTAATAATATGAAAAATTGCTCATACCTGGGGTTAGAAAGCGTGGACTCAAAATATCCCACATACAGTCGAGTGGGCATACACACATAGTTTGTCTCACTGTAGGGCTCTGGCGTTCATCACAGTATGAGTTAAACAGAAAGGAGGAGGCAGAGAGATATGACTGCCTCTGAAAAATAAAATAAGGGAGTGAAGCAGACAGAGGGCATCTTGGGACAGGAAGCTGAGATATGAGAACACTTATTGCTGGCCTTGCTTTAACTCCAGCTTCTGTTTTTCTCTACAGTGGTGTTGGATTCTTGCTGTGAGTCATCATACACAAAGCAGAAGAGTGGGGGAGTTTTTCTCATTAGAAGTGGCGGAGTCGCCTCGTGACGACTCTGGGTTTAAGTTCAGCCCACCACAGAAGAGGTCTGCAGCAGCATACAAGCCGTATACGGTGAGAGAAACAAATCTTGCATGGATCAATAAAGCCCTGCACATTAAAAAAGGATGTGTGAGCTTCAATATTGGATGGAGCACTGAAAAGTACTTGACTTCACAGTGTGGGGGGCTGAGTGCTTGAAGAAAGGCTATGTCAGTTCAATATCAATGCCTTTTTATCCTTTTTCTCTGCAGTTTTCTACAAGAACAAAGTGTAAGAACACACTCAAAATCCTACACAAAATTACAGAATTATATACTATCTAGACAATTTTGTATTTTTACCTCTTTTTTGTGAACCCTGATGTGTAAATGTGTTCTTTGAGAAAACTGCTCTTTATGTGTGCAGGTGCATTTGCACAGTGGATTAGTTCAATGGTCTCCAACCTGTTTGGTGTATCAGTACACCTATCGATCCTTACTTATATGTATCAAATCATAACAAATGTTATCACAAGACTCTTTACACAAGAGTATGTCAGTGCCTGAACACCAAGAATGTGAAGGACCCCACAGTAATTTATTTTTTGCCAAAGAGATCGCCTGACATTAAATCCGTCTGAATATTCATAGATCATGAAAATTTGCAGGTACACTAGATCTGGTAAAAATATTTGATATTTTATGGATCTGCAGGGGAACTTTGATGAATGGCTTAATAGCACCATTTTTGTAAGTTTTAAACAAACAACCACTCCAGGGAATTTACTCAAATAGTCAAAAACTTTCCCTGCATGCTAAATGAATTATTAATTGGTGTGGGTCTATGTGCCCTTGCTTTACTGTAACTGGGTGTAGTTTCTCACCAGCCGTGTTAAAGGAGACATATCATGCTTGTTTCTCCTTTTCACGATGCCAGACTAGGATGCCTGAAAAGCATTTCTGCCCTCAGTACAAGTCATTTAGTTCCTTCATTGCCCCACAATTGCGTTCTCAAAATCCTCATTTTAGGCCATTATGAAGCTCTCGTTGAAACACTCGGATCTCAGGATGACCTAAAGTTACCTCGCAACGTCACAGCCCTTTGTGCTCTGATTGGTCAGTTCCATCAGGGGTAGAGTCAGCCTGTCCTTCCTCTTCGACTGTATTTTCCGGCAGGCTCAAAGCAGCGACCACGTATTGAGTCCCCCTACAGGCCAGAGCTGGTAATGAGTGAGTGTGAGCTAGGGATCTATATACCCCTGCTGCTGGATGTGTTCCTCGGTGACGGTTTTGTGGCTAACGGACATCACAGAGGAGGAAGTGTTTTATCAGATTACTCCAATAAAAAGAAATGTACCCCATGTTGTCACGACGATTTAAATCTCGCGGACATCTCACAATGACCTATTTTCAGAGGCATCAAATCTCGTTCTAGGATATCAGAAAAAATACAATATCTCATTTTTTGAAAATTAAGGGGGTGTAGGGTCTTGTTTTCAAATTTATTATATTATATGTAAGTATTAAATCATGCATCAGCATGATATGTCTCCTTTAAGGTCGTGCCATCATGTCCCCAAAATTAGTCACCTGAGGACCGAAGGCTGCCAACCAAGGACTTATGAGCGAAGATACAACAAATCAGACTATGTGGATTTCTGGATTTACAACACAACCAACTCCAGTAAAATTGGACTAACGTAGAGAGAACAGACATCAAAACAATCAATGACATGACAAGAACTGATTTTTAAACTGGTAAACACCTAAATTGTTCTCTGCAGAGGCTCTGCAATGATCTGGGAATAAAATAAAGAACTGACTGATACATTACAGGTGATTTTAATGACATTTTATTTAATTTAAAATATCTTATATAAGCATATAGCATCACAGTTTATAATTGCTTTTGTTTTTTTCTGATTCCCTGTCTAACTGAAACTGTTTTTTGGAACTTTTAAACCAAATGAAATCATAAACAACATCAAACTAAGTCTATATTGATTGCATTATGGTCAGTTATCTCAACTTGCTGTATGTCCTTGTCAGCATGAGTGCCAAGTGAAAAAGTTGACAGGATGTCGAGGCAAAACCATTGCCCATCACCATCATCCAGGATTTTGTCACAGATGCTCACTAACTTGTTCATTCAGGACACTTATTCTTCCCTTGATTGTGTTTTGTTGTAGTTAGGTCCAAAATATTGTTCGTGAATTTGTGCTGATTATTTCCTTTTATCAGACTATTTAAAGCAAATTAAGAATTTTATTAGATTGATGTAATTATTGTCAATTGCATCCTTAATCTTACCCTTAGCCAAGTTTCCAATTTAAGATTCAAGCAGCCACTTTACTAACAATCACTCTATCAGTCTTTGACCTCAATATCCAGCCATCCCTCCATCCTGCCGGTACCTGTGTTTTCATAATCTTGTTTTTCCTCCCATCCCACCATACCTCATTCTTTATCTGGTATTATTTGTCAAAATCACCCCCTACTATCATCCATCATATTAATTAGGTTCTGTGTCATTGTTCTCATCATCATTCACATGTCTATCATTGATCTCCCTCAGTTTCAGACAAGGATGTTTAATTGTCTCCATCCATTATTAGTATTAAATGAGTACACACACGGTACATTTACTGCTCATTACATATTCCCATGTGGTCACAATCGACAGCACTGAGAGGCAGGATTAGTTTATGAAGAATATGATCATTATAATGTAACAACAGGGCACAGCGTTGTCAGATATTTAAGGAGACAAAAAAGTCAAATTATAAAGCAAGAACACAGACGGACACAGTCACTCAAGAGTGGATTAATTCATATGAAGCCCTTCCTCGTGTTTAGAGAGACCATCCTGGTAATAATTGATTGACATTGTGAATGGATGTGAGCTTTTATGGAACTTTTCTAGTCTTTCTAATCACTCAAAGTGCTTTTACACAGCAGGTCACACCTTCTCACACTCATTCACTTTCTCATGTTTAAAGTTTCTGTTTGCTATTTCATAGTATCAGATAACAAATCCAGATCTTTCATACCAATTTAAACACCACTGATGCAGCAGTTGGAGCAACTTGGGGTTTATTGTCTCACCCGAGGATACATCAACGCGTGATAGCCAGGGATGGGCTTGAACCCTTGATCTTTTGATTGGTGGTGGAATGCATGTCTAGATTAAGCCACTGGCGCCCTTGATGGTTGACATGAATGCACTAAAAGGCTTTAAGATGGGCCTTTTCAGTATAGATTTATGTTGGATTTTTGCCGACATCAGATATGCTGACAATGCCAAATTTATTTGACAAAAATTGACATGTTGATTTCAATGTGAGTCTACTTTTGTAAGGCAAAGATGTTAAACAAACAAAAAAGCATTTACCTCTTGAAAGAAATGATTTTAAATATTCTCATACAGCAACGAGTAGGTGCAGCAATATGGGACATCTGTGTATTTAACCATTATTACAGTCTTTATGTAGTCAATAATTATGACAGATATACCAGCTGTAAATTTAAATAAAAAGAAAAATCAACCCTTACGATATTAATATTGGCTGATAATAATAGTGCACCAATAGCATAGTGCATCACTATACAATATATTGATCTTGACTTTCCCAAAGAATCAATTAAGATTCAGAATTTTAAGTCATATTTTTAACCCAGAGAAGAGAAAATGTTATTACTTTGTAAAATGTATAAAAATATATACAGTATTTGTTTCTAAATCAAATAAACCTTGAAATACTTATGGTGCTTGGCATATGTTCAACAGAGAGAAGGTGTATACTGTATATTCATTCATCCATTCATGCCACCCCTAATTTACATCTTCTCACTGGTGATAGCTAATTAAGAGTGTTTCCTCACTGAAACATTGAGTGCCAGAGCTTTGTTGATGTTTCAGTCAGCTCTGATTCATCTAATCTGTGTTTGCAGGTCCAGCCCCTTAAAGATCTCCTCCTCATTTTATCCTGCATCCCTATAGTTGTTAGCACCACTGGTGCCTAGACACCACAAAAGTGTAATCCTATTCTGCAGTTGGCCTCTGTAAGTCCATAACACTTTACAGTAGCATTTAGTTGCCAAAGACATACTAAGCAACAATGACACTGAGTAGTAAAAAGTAAACAGACTTAAGCTTGTCCAGCACTTTTCTTATCTTTCTGATGGCCCAAAGCATTTTTACACACAGGTCACACTTTGTCATCCATACTGTACTCTCAAAATCACCCAGTGAAAGTTAAATTTCATACAGTTACCTTTTTAACAGAATATGATAACAATGACATGGATGAATGAAAGTTGTTCATCAGCATAGGCCAGCATACTTCATGCTCACCTTTGATACAACAGTGGGAGCAATATTGTATTGTGTCTATCCAAAGGACAACTCAACACGTGACTGCGACTCTCTTCCCACTATGCCACCTGAGCTTACATTTGTCAGCTATCCAAATTTGTAAAAATAACTCACTCAAGTTTCACTTGATTAAAATGACTTTGAGAGCTTGTCTGTTCCTTAAATTTTCCCATGTAACCATTTTCTACAGACCTGGAGGTTTCCACTATGCTTGAAGGAAGCTCAAAATATCAACTATATCACAATTTGACTTTCCCAACCCTGATTTCAAAGTTTATTTCATAAGTTTTCAGACTTACCAAGACTTCATTAAACTTCCCACTGCACACAGGATACTTTTGACTTTTTACATTCTATTCTCTTGTCTTTACTGTCTGCTTCTGTTCCAGCTTTGCCCTACAGATCTTTAGAGCTTCTTCACAGTTGTCAACACACAAACCTGCAGTCACACATGCAAGCATTTACCTGAAAGCACCCTCGTACATAAACACACACACAGTCTTATCCCTTTACCCCTGGAGCAGCAGGAGTGATAATCTGGATGGATAATGCATCTTTCTGATGCTTTTTCAGATTAATCCCAGTCCTCATCGTCACTCTGGGTCCCTCTTTGAAGCCAGCTAGGGAAATCAAATCAGTCTGTTTGTGCATGTGAGAGAGTATGTGTGTGAGTGTGTGTGTATTTCTTCTTTGAGAGACATTTAGTAGCAGATGAAGAGAGAGAGACGTGATAAGTCTGTGTCTGTGCCTTGAGGGTTGTTTGTAGATATGCATTATCTATCAATCTACTTGATCCTACGAGAGAATAACCGTTCATAGAGAGCTTTGATCTGAATGTGGCCTTTCCATGACTGTGGGCCGCCATTTCTAATGTTTATGTACTGTTTAGGTGATTCTGTTACACCAATGATTATGTCTGGCTTCAAGTGTTTTGGTGTGTTTTTGTGTTATTTCATATATTTTTAACCAATTTGTTTCCATGTGTCATGTGACAAGTTATAAAAAAAAATAATACACTTATAATTTAGTGAAAAAAAATGAGTTCATAGGGTACAAGAATGATGAATTCATAATGTCAGTAATCTTTAAAATTGAATACAGATAAAAGTGTTTTTCATACATTATTCAAGTTGATTTTGATATCTTCAAATCATAAATACATTTCAATAATTCTAAAAGCCATTTCTTTGTTTTAAAGTGATATTAAGATGTTAAGAGTGTTAAAAATATTAATTAATTCATGTCTTGTAAAGAGGTAAAGTCCTGGTTTAGCTGTGTTTCTCTGTGTTCTGTTAAGCAGGCAGATCTAGATCATCAGAGATTGATTGCTTTTGTCTAGCCCCCTCTGCTGGAGAGTTTGCGGTGTTTTTGTCGATTGTCCATTAAACGCTCTTGATGAGGACATATCTCGCTATCACTCTCGTGATTTTATTCTCTTGTTTTTCATGGGTGTGACATGTCACAGTTGTTATATTACGAACCCCAATTTTGGTTAAGTTGGGACATTGTGTAAACTATAAATAGAATGCAATGATTTAAAAATACTTTCCAACTCATATTCAACAAAATACACATAAAAGACAAAATATTTAATGTTAAAACTCTTATTTTGAATCTGATATCTACAACACCTTCCAAATGAGCTGGGACAGGGGTCTATAAAAGACTGGGAAAGTTAAGAAATTCTCAAAAAATCACCTGTTTGGAACATTTCACAGGCAAGCAAGTTAAATGAAAACAGCTGAGTGGCATGACTGGACATAAAAGGAACATACTCAAATGGGTCAGTTGTTCACAAGCAAGGATGAGATGATGTTCACCACTTTGTAAAAAGCTGTGTGAGCAAATAGCCCAAAAGTTTAAGACCAATGCTTCTGAACACACAATTGCAAGGAATTTAGGGGTTCAATTGCCTGCAGTCTTCAACATCACCGAAAGATTCAGAGAATCTGGGCTTTAAAAAAAAAAAAACATTGTCAGTTACCACAGTGCATAGCTCCATCAGTAAGTCCAAGTAAAAACTCAGGCAGGAAAAAGTGTGCTTAGTATGTGGAAAAGTGTGTTATGGTCTAATAATTCCAAATTCTAAATGGTTTTTGGAAACCATGGCCATTTTGTCTTCCAGATTAAAGAAGAAAAGGAACATCCAGATTGTGATCAGGGCCAAGTTGAAAAGCCAGTGTCTGTGATGGTATGCAGGTGTTTTAAGTCCCGTTTCCACCAAGTGGTATGTATCGGCACGGTTTGGCTCAGGCCAGATTGGTAAAGTCTGATCCTGTTTTCGTTTCCACAGCCAACCAAACCCTACTTGGTTTAAGCCGGATGCCGACAGCATGACGTTATAGCAGCACAACACAGTGTACCCAGCTATTAAATGCAACAAAGAAGGAAACGCGACACAGTAAACAAAAAGCAACAATGGAGGACATCCAGCAATTCTTCTTTTTTGTGATCAGCATGTGGCTGATAACAAAAGATTCAAACATGGTGGGGTTGTGTGTTGTTCCGCTGTAGCACGGAAAGTGACGTCTCCTTCGACCAATCAGCGGACTGCAGTGTTTCTAGCTCCACCTTCTGGGGTTGGATCGGTATGCTTGGCACCCCAACAGAAGGGTCCCAAAAAGAAGGACTATACGGTTCGCTTATAAGGGGCCCTGTCCCGGTTTTAGGCTATGGAAACGCCATAAAAAGCGAGCTGTACCGAGACGAACCAAACTGAACCCACTGGTGGAAATGGGGTTTTAGTGCCCTTGGCATGAGTAACTCTGTAAAGGTACCTTTAAGGCTTAAAGGTAGAGACATTGCCAAGCCACATCCTACATGTTTTATAACAGTGTGGTGTCATAGCATAAAAGTGCTGGTACTCGACTGGCCTGCCTGCAGTCCAGACTTGTCTCCTATTGAAAATGTGCAGCACATTATGAAATGCAAAATACAACAACAGAGACCCTGGACTGTTGAGCAACTGAAGTCATACATCAAGCAAGAACAGAAAATGAATTCCATCTACAAAGCTTCAACCATTAGAGTTCTCAGTCCCCTTACTTACTGAGGTTTGTTTAAAGGAAGGAAACGTTGCAAAGTGGCTGATATACCCAGCTTATTTACAGCATGGCAGACATAAAAAGAAGTTGAAGTTTGAACATTAATATCTTGTTTTTGTTCTTTATTCAATAGAACGTATGGTGAAAAGGATTCTTGGAGCTTTGTATTTTGTTTGGATTTTTGTTATAAACAACATCCTGGTGTCACTGAATTTGTGGTTTGTGCCTTTATTGAGGTTTATTAAATGTGAGCTTGTGTGATCTTAAAGGACAAGTTCGGTTTCTACAGCTTTTACATTGTTTATAGAATGAAGTAGAACAATATACTTACCCAGAAGGCTTTCCTGATTCAAAACAGTGCTTCGGGAGATATTTAGATCCAAAATCGGACATCCGTATAATGGTAGCACATAGGGCATGTGTAGCGCCGCTCCTAAAACTGCATTAATCATCCAAAAACTCATTAGTTTCACCAATATTTCATCATGGTCCGCTCACGCTACTCCTCCATTACAGTCTGTGTTGCTTCAGACATGTTTTGTGGCTGTGCTAACTTCTGAACTGAAGAAGAAGAATGCGGCGCGATTTTGGATCTAAATATCTCCCAAAGCACTGTTTGGATCAGGAAAGCCTTCTGGGTGAGTATATTGTTCTACTTCATTCTATAAACAATGTGAAAGCTGTAGAAACCGAACTTATCCTTTAATGGTAAAATATTCAAACAAATATTATATTTAGGAGCTCCTCAAAAGCGAGATGACACATCTCTCGGGGTTATTCTTATTTGATATTTGAAAGTTATTCTCATCATTAATTCAACACAATGTTCTGTGTGTGCTTTGTGCATTCAGGGGTCTAACTAAAGACAATGAATCAAGACAGTCAGTTTGGGCCAAGATTAAATATGCTGTGCAAATAACTTAGGCTAGCTGGAACACTGATGCATAATTAAAAATACATCTTTGAACACTGCTTCAGGCATTGCATTGGGATTGTTAGCTGTCCAGGTACACATGCAAGCCCAAATCAGTGAAAGACATATCCTAAAACAAAACATGCTTAATACAATCAAAATACAGAGCAAAACTTGGAATACATAGTAAAAAACAAACAAACAAACAAACAAAAAAAACAGCCATGAAGTAGGGAAGCCACTTAATGAGTAAAAAACGGAAGATTTTGCTGTTTGAATTACTTTCCTGTTCTTACAGGTTTAATTGACCTTCAGGGGATTTTCCTATAAAACTGCATCAAACTCCTTCAAAGAGAGGCTTCCAGGGTCCTGTTCATCCAAATATAAAATTGTTTATCATTTTTTTAAACACACTGAAATCTTTTTAAGGCATCCTTTCATAAGCCATTTGATACAAGAATCTAATTTAATCCTCTTAAAAATGTTTCTCTGTTTTTTTGTGGTTTTTTTGTGGTTTTTTTGGTTTTTTTCCAAGGCCAGTTTAAAAAGTATGATTCAGGCTGGTTGGAGGAAAAATACCAGCCTTCCCTTCACAGCTTTAAGTCTACTACCTCAGTCTGTGCCCCAAGATGAGCAGGTGGCATCCAGGAAGCTGCAAGTCAGAGGTCAAAAGTATCATCTTTGGACAGTGTGAACCCTCTTACCCTGCTTTGTGTACTCACACACATGGATGAGTGGTGTCAAACACAATTGAATTCCTCGGTGGTCTATCTTTGCTCGGTTTTCAGTCTCTGTGTATTTTCACCTTACAAAAATCCATTGACTTACTCATTGTATTGACAAAATTGTTATTCCAAATCCCTGCTGGGCTTCACTGTCAGAGGTATCCACTACTTGTCAAAAGGCAAGACCGACAAAACACTTCAAGCCAAAACTCAGCAGGGGTCCCTGAAGAGTGGCAGACCTAAATCCTGGCCACGTACAATATACTTTTTTTTTTTAAAGAATAACACAAATATGCACAACTTAGAAGCATAAACATCGTGTTAGTGCTGTCAATGGCATGCATCAATCAAAACCGTTCCCCAACCAGAAGTTCAACCACTTGTACGCTATAAATTGTGAACATGGTAGCTGGTATTTACTGTTTGCTCATTTGGGTGGCACAGTGGCACAGCAGGTAGTGTACACACCTCATAGCAAGAAGGTTGCTGGTTTGAACCCCATGTCGGTCAGGGTCTTTATGTGTGGAGTTTGTTGGTAATCTAACTTTCATCATGGGAGAGAAGCAGTTAAACAATACAACTTTCACCAGTACAGCAGGACAGTCTTTTGTCATGTTTTTATGGCTCTCCATCATAAAGTCAGAATGTTTGTTTAATTTTATTTTAAATCATTTAAAACTCAAAAAAACAATATATACATAAACCTACTACTGAATAAATGAATAAAGTACCAGATTTGATTTTTGGTGCATTTATTGGGTTTAAAATAAATTAAACCCATTCACCAACTTGATAATTGAGCCATGATTTCACACACACACACACACACACACACACACACACACACACACACACACACACACACACACACACACACACACACACATATATATGTATTTGGCAGGGGTAAGATCATTTAAATTTAGGATAATTAATGTTACTTGCAGGTTTGTCCTTTAAATCCCAATATAAAGTATGTTGGGAGCCCTTGCATCATAGATTTAAGCAGGAAATATATAAATTTGTAGGCTAACCAAGATGTTAGCATCATACTGATCCCCTCAAATAATGGCCTAGTTTTGGTTTTTACTCCATCCGGTTGAAGCAAAGTCCATCACATCATACCTGGATGGGAAGAGCAGCTCAGCTGATCCTCAGAGTCTTCGTCTATTAACATCTGACAAAATGGTACAATTTCTGCCCAATCACTCAAAGTATGAGCTGTGACCTACAGGACTTGATTGTTTCCTGCCTTTGCAGAAAGTACTGATTTGACTGTGCTGGATCTCATTGGACATTGGCTCACATGCTATCCTAAAGTGTACTTCCTTATAGATGGCCTCCCTGTATGTCTCCTTTTCCTGGTTGGATGCTTGAAGAATGTTCACTCAAGTAACTGTCATCCTTATACAAGACTCTAAATGTCTAACTTTCACAGGGAGGTAGCTACATTTCAGTTGGGGTAATCAGGGTTCAAGGCATCACTGAGGCAACAAAATCCAACTTTATATTTACTTCCTGCACATTGAAGGTGGCCCTCTGGTATGAGGAGGCTGAAACTGTTTAAAAAATGTACTTTGTAATAAAGTTAAGGTTAAAGTTTTCCTTGTATAACTTAAAGATACAACATATTGAAAGCTGGAATTATCATTGGACAGATTCAGCAAGTTTATAAGTGTACATTTTAAGAAAAAATATCTACATTTTTGAATCTGAAAAAAAATCCCTTTCAGTGTTATCATAAATGGATACACAAATCAAATGCAGCAGCAATGATTGCTGCCTTTGTGCATGATGACAGTATAGTCTCACCACTTTTAAAGCAACAGGCCAACAGTAATTGAACATGACCAAAACATATACATACATACAGTATGTAATTGGGAATGTAAAACCTTTTGGCATATAATCACAAGGAAAATCAATTCTATTCAATGAACAAAACTGAGATCAAAATATCCCCACAGTGGGTCCTCAACATCATATGGTTGATGTCATTTAGCGTCCAGCTGAAGATGTTTTAGAGTAATCCTATCTGGTTTTAGAGGCAATATTTGATCAAAGGTCCCTATAAACAGTCCACAGTATGCAATCTGTAACTACACCGATTTCTTTTGAATAACAGACATGATAAATGCATCACTCATATTCAACAAGAGCTTTGAAATGTAGATTTTGTGATTATGTTGCCCAGGTCCTCTGATAAATCAGGTTGGATCAAACTTGGATATTTTCAGCATGCATACATTGTTATGACATCATCCAAAACATCAGCATTGCACAACTGATGTTTTACTTCTGCTCGGCCTTATACTGTAGCTTGACATGGCATGAAGGTTCCCTCTGACATGAAATATTGGCCAAAACGTCAGTGTGAATGCAGTTCAAAGCTGTTGCTCTGTCCATGTTGATGTGTATTCTTTGTCATCAGACTTTTTTTCCCTTTCATTCTGTCTCTTTCTTTCTTTTCATCTTTCATTTTTTTTTAATTCAAATGTCTCCCTGTCTGTCTCTTCCTCTCTCTGTCTAAAGGTGACTGTGATGGATGAATAGTGACTGCAGTGTCTGCAGGTGTTGTAGATGGAAACAGGGTGATGACTCTTCTAAATGGACAGCCTGCAGCAACCTTTACCCACAAACTCATCTGCAATCGTATCCATAACTGGCTTATCTAAGTGTGCTTGTGTGCCTGCATGAACATTTGAACAGCCCATGCTCAGGTCTCCTGCTTACCTGACAATGTACTGTATTTGACATCCTAGAGTTTGCCTCACCTTGGCTTCTTGTATGTTGACATAACTGATTGTTTGCCATACAGTTTGGTAAGAGCAAACAGGTGAGAAGAAAGGAGTATGCTCGTGCATTGATATGCACATACATGCCCATGCACACGTCACAAGGTGTCAGCTTGCAAATTGGTTTCTCTCTGGGCTGAGAGAGTTGACAGGCCCTTTATGAGAGGAATAAACAAGGCTGCTTTACCTCCAATGCAACCTTAACTCTGAGTTCCTCCCCCACCTTTTCAACCTAAAGCCTTAAATCTAATTTTTAACTGTTAAACTGATTCCTGATCTTTTCCCAAGCGCCTGCTTACCTGTGTGACTTTTGATTTACATTGTTTAGATTACTCTATCAACTTGATTTTTTTATTTGTGTTATCACCCTTAAAGGTCCAGTGGGTAGTTTTTATCGACATCTAAAGGTGAGGTTTGAGATTGCAGCTCTCCGGCGCTCCCCCCTCCCTTTCGGATATCCCCTGAACTACGGTGGCCCTCCAAGCACTTAAAGCGTTTTTTCAACATGGCGTCGTCAACGAGTGTTTCCAGCTACCAAGCTATCAAATATCTCTGTTGATTCGCCACATTTGAAAGTTCAGAGAGTATTTTAGGTGAGAAAGTCACCACGTAGAATACCAAAATGTGGTCATTTGAGCCATAAAACGCACGGATACAAATTTCATTTCGGTATTTCGGACATTCTGTTAAGCGGGCCATTATGCTATCGAAGAAACTTCCGGTCGGCTCCAAAACAAGAGCCCATTTATAAAAGCGTTAAAGAACTAATAGGAGATAATGAAGAATGCTTTTATTTTGAAAATGGGAAGTTTGCTAGTAGCTGATTTCTAGCTGAATGCCGTCTCAAGCCGACTTGACATTTATATTACGATATATGTAATACATAATATTATGATATTGTTACGACTTGAGGCTGTTTTTTATTTGAGTCCGTTTTTCCGGTATTTTGTCTGATGACTTTCATTTTGAAGCCTGACGCCGTATTATCTGATGGAGGTTTTATTGAGGGGGGGTTTCTGATGCCGTTTGGTCTGAGAAATGACACAGAGGTTTTCCTGAGACCGAAGTATCCTAAAAAGTACACCTTTTGTGTACATGTGCTACTAAATAACAAATTAGGAGCAAACAATAAAATTAAGGAGTACGGTGAAAATCTTTATCTTTGTCTCATCAACAGCACTATATAGCTTAGTTATCAGCCTGTTTTCTGTCCACAGAAAATTTCTTGTGGCCGTGAAATAAGCCTCTCATAGCAGATACATTCTCTGCGTCTTACTCCGACTTCTCCCGAAAGTAAGCAAATAAATTCAGTTCCATATAAGAGTACAATTCGACACTTAGTCTTACCTGTCCAGCAAAAAACAGGGAACTTCTGCATCTGTCTGCAAACTTATCCTTCAGGGACTTTCATCTGGGAAAGGCAGCGCCGATGTTGACCCTGTTTTTTTTGTCGTAGCCTTTCCCGAACGCGTTTGGCTTCATCCGTTTTCGTTTCTTTGACAAAGTTTCACGCTCCACTGCTGGCAAATTGTACGTGTGGTCCTCCATGTTTGTTTGTATTAGCACAGCTGCTTGGTAATCACTCTCTTCTTCTTCGTCTATTTCACAACTGTGCATTTCGGGTAGACGTCGAAAAAAAACGCAAAAGCGTATTTTTGTCCCTTCTGGGTTACGGTAGAAAAGATGGCGATGCAAGATGGAGCCCCCATAAACGGGCGACCCACTCCTAGATTGATATAAATGACTTTTTCTAAGGTAATGAAAACAAAACATTAATTATTTAAGGCTGATTATAAACTACTTTAAATATACTTTTAAATAATATATTCCATTTTTACCAAGTCTGTTATTTTATATTTTTTTCATTTAGCATTTAATAATACACACTGGACCTTTAACACATACAGTCGATGTGATTCAGCCATCACCACCAGCTGGGACTGGAGCTGTGGTCTTCTTAGGCTATCTGAACCATTATTTTCATCATTAAAAACATAGATGTCAGTAATTACATGCTCTAGCAGCTTTGTGGTTGCATTGCTTTCTGATTACAGTAGTGTTTCAGTAAACTCGTTTTTTTTTTTTTAACAATGCAGAAGTAATCAATACTACCACTAACATCACAACCACCAGCTGCCCAGCTGTAAGACAAGCATGAGGTAATTCAGTTACTTCAGTGGTTCCCAACCTTTTCCAACTCAGGGCCCATTTTTAAGTCTCAAAGATTTCCGTGGTCCACCTCTGACTCCATAAATACAGAGGCCAAATAACGCATTCCCAGAGCGCTTTTTTATTGAAGATGGAATATAAAGGACTGAATTGAATACAATAGAAACCTGCTGGAAGCTCCACAGTCACAAACAGAGCATCTGTAACATGTTCCAACACCACACACACACACACGCACACAGCCCCCCCCCCCCCCCCCACACACACACACACACACACTCCAATCATTCAAGGAGCTGTGCATCAGTACCATACAAATTTTAGAAATGATAAGTGGTTTTCTGTAACAAGCTAATAAACAAATGATTCATAA
Source organism: Scarus forsteni (assembly GCA_036419115.1). Lineage (NCBI taxonomy): Eukaryota > Metazoa > Chordata > Actinopteri > Labriformes > Labridae > Scarus > Scarus forsteni. The sequence goes on from JAZDUH010000037.1 coordinate 5,550,111, forward strand.
ATAACACTATGCTTCAACAACAGAGCAATGCATTCTCATATATTACAATTTGACATCCAATATCAGATTCAAACAAAATCCCAGTATCAAAAGAAGCCCAATAAATTGATAGGCTAGTAAACACAAATCAGATATAAAGATGATGTAAATTCTGCTGTGGTCAAGCCAGATGAAACTACAAGTCAAGCTAAAGCGATGACATCAAATAAACTAAATTAAAACATTACCTTCTTGCTTGTGGCTTTTTTATGTTTAAATGAAAACTGCATTGGATCATATCATGATGTCATGGTGTTGATGTTTGACACACAATATCACAGAACACAACCAAAACCCAAATATAAATGAGCCTACAAACAAACCACTGTAGCCCGCAGATAGTGCAAAATTAGGCATGTAATATTAGGCCTCGGCAGATGAAAAATATTTACACACAAGGAAAAACAATAATTGCAAGGAAACTAAATTAAAAAACTCCAACAACAGGCCAACAATATGTTGACTCACCTAATGAGATCGCTGGTGTTGCATGGCGGCAACCAAATGCTTGATGTTTGGTACAATGGGTGAAAGTTTCAGTCGACGATCTGTCTCAACTTTCAGTTTGTTCCAGCACTTAGTTTTTAATGCCACAAGTGCTGAAAATCCCATCTCACAGAGATACGTTGTTGGGAAGGGCATCAGGAATCTCAGTGCTCCGTTGGCCAGATCAGGATTCTCAGAAGAAACATGAAGCCAAAAGTTTGTCAGGTGCTTCTGTGTGAAGAACAGCTTCAGCGCAGTGTCACAAGAGAGATCCAGGAGACTATCTTGCTCTTTTGCGCTCAGAGCGGCAAAGGCCCCGTCACTGTGGCTAGCAATTGGGTTTTCTATCCAGTTATACTGCTCATCCAGAATGGGAAAGTATGCGTGCAGCTGGGTCCTCAAACATTGCAGGTGCTCTCTGACAGTGTTGGTCACGGTGAGGGGAAGCTGACTCTGTTCCTTTGTCAGAAAATCTGCCAGATTTTCAAAGGAGTCATAGTTTGACTGGTCTACACGCTTAGTCCACAGTGCCAGTTTTCTTATGGTCGCTTCCACTTTATGGTGGACATTTAACATGTTCCCTTGAAGAACAAGGTTAAGTCCATTCAAGTGGCAGTTTTCCACATTTTAGTTGGTAGATCTACAGACAGTGTCAGAAATGCCTTGGACAAGGTTTGTGCTCGCTCAACACCTTTTGGTTGTTACTACAATCATTATTATATATCATTTTAATCATTTTTTTTCTATTTTATTATGTCTATTTGGGTGCAGTTCTTAAAAGTAAAGAATTACTCTGGCTTTGAAAACTGTTGAAAATGTATTGAATAATGTAAACATAGAATAAAAAAAATAAGGTAGCTAATTCTAAACATTTCTTTCCTATCATGGACTGTTTGACAGGTATGAGCGGACAAAAACAACAAAAATAAATAAATATGTGATTTTTTCCCGCATCTGTAATTAGAAAAATCAACACCAGCAACCATAAGTTTGAAAAAAAAAAAAAAACCACCAGTATTAAACAAGCCTGGCTTGGCACTGAAAAACACACAAAAATATCTCAGAGTGAAAAAATCTGCTTTCCATCAGATCAAAACAGACAGATCTTGTTTTCTTTGGCTTTCCTCCAGCCTGAGTGTTTGTCATATTTAGCCAGCTTTTGGTTATTGCCCTAACATGTCTAGTTCTAAAGGTTTTTTTTGGTACCTCTTGGCAGTGTAGCAAATATCAATGTTTACTGTACAACTATTCCTTGAAATTAGACCAAAATTGCCCCTTAGCATCTTAAACCAAACCCTATCTTACTTACTTTTAATTAAAAGTGTAATTTATGTTGCAGTCTGACCTTGATTGAGGTTATTTTTCATGGTGTGGGAAAGAATGACACATTCTTTATAGTTTTCACGTTCACAACACCTCATCAGTATTCTACAGTTAATACTCACTGAAGAAAAAGAAATATGAGACTGTTAAATAGCTGTGAATATGTTTATAGATTTGCATAAAGTTGTGTGTTCATTGGTAGTGTGTACGCTTGTCGGTGACTGTGAGTGTGTGTGCCTATCCTCTATCCCTCAGTAATGAACAGCCAGTTAATGAAGGAGCCCTTGCTCTTTCCTTCCACCAGCCAGGAAATAATTACCTTGTGTCTGAAGCCATTCTCCATCTGTACCACACTCTACAGCTTCATTTAGCTGCCATCTTTCTCAAAATCCAATTCTTCCTCTCCCTCTCTTTCTCTCCTTCTCCTCCACCTTTTTAACTTCTCTTTTACCAAACCCTCCCCCCACCTAACTGGAGAGAGATAAAACTAACTCACTGGCCACCCCATGCCTCTCCTCATTTAAATATGATGAATTAATTTACTCTTTTAAGTGGCAGATGATTGTAAAAAGGATCTGACTTTTGATGGTTTAATAAAGCTGTTTAATAGAGTTTTCTATCTGTAGACCTCCATGTGTGTGCATGTGTGTGTTTGCTGTCACGTGATCATATTCATTATGTAGGAAATATATCTTCCTCACCCAAGAGGCTCATCATGACTGTGTTCACTCTGGTCCAAGTCTTTTTTATCACTTTCTCCATTCATTAAATATACTGCTTCTGCTGAGCGATTTGACCCCTCCATACCTCTCCTACCTATTTTTTTGTGGGATTATTCATCACAGCCATTTCTTCCTCAGTATATCACATGACTTTGTCCTCTGTGGAGCGACCTTCCTCTTGTAAGCTTGTTTATTTCTATTTACAGGATGAAATATGTGTCTGTTTTACATGTTAAAAGGGCGAACCAGTATTTAAATAAGATTAGACTCACCTTGTTTGTCATTGCAAAAAGAAAAGGCACAGAGAAGATAAACTGTGGTAACCCAAGAGGTCAGACATGCAAGAAGAAGTAAAAATATGCATGACGGTAACTATCATAGAGCACACTGTGATGCTTGGTAATATTATGACAAATATATAATAATAGCCATATTAACAATTAAATACCATACTTGATTAATTTCTCCAAAACCAAACTCCAACAACTCCAATATGTTACTCTTCTGTAAGTTACTATCATTGCTCATGTGGGTGACGAGTGACTGAAAAGGTGGTGAAATTGTTTCTTTTGCTGTAACTATACAATTTTTGGTTGATATGTTGTGTTTTTGGCTTGAGGAGGCCTACTGTGCTCCAGCTCTTCCACCCCTCAGCAACCACAGTCTGGTTTACCTACAACCTTCCAATAAACACTGTGTAAGCACCAGGTCATTTAGGACATGGCCACTAGAGACTGAAGGGCTACGAGAATTTCCCATAATGCACCGCTGACATGAGGCAGGGCAGAGACAGAAGGAAGCGCTTATTTATAAGTAATGATTAATTAATCAAGTAAATATTAATCATGTTTTGAATTGTTGGTTGTATTTTGAAAATTCTCATTATAATGAGCTAGTTTTCACAGATGTAGCTACACCTATTGTCGCATCTGCCTACATCACAACCAGCAAGCCGCTGTGGGTGATGACATGGCGGGACTCAAGTGCCGTCTCGTTTATTAGCAGTGTGTATTCACCCCTTCCCCTTGGCCCACTTGCACTTGAATCTATCAGGTGGATTTTGGAGTTTTGGTCTTAAATTTTTAAGCACATAAAACATCATCCAGCACCTCTTGCTCAAGAATTAACCCAAGGCCATGGGGGTTGATCTCTCCTTCACTTCCTGGATCATGAAGTACCCCACAAGTTGGCCACAGTTTGGCTGGGGGAACTGTGTTTCTGTGACAGTGGTGAGAAATACTGAGGCTCAGCAGGGGATGTTCTGGCTCCATATTTACCCTGTACACTGCAGACTCTTGAAGTACAGCTCTCTATCCTTCCACATTCAGAAGTACTCTGACGATACACCGCTTTTGTGCTGTGTATCAAGATTTGGAAGGAACAGGAGCACAGGGACCTGGAGAGGACCTTCAGTGGCTGAAGCACTAAGAACTGCCTTCTGCTGAGCACCTCAAAGACCAAGGAGATGGTCACTGACTTAAAGGGGTCTAAGTCCCTGCTCCGGCCAATCACAACAAGAGGGAAGGTTATTAACTCTGACCAAAAATGTGGTCTCCAACTTTGGGAAGTCTAGATCATGACCACAACCAGCTCTGATTGAGGGGAGGGAGCTGAGGTAGAGTCTGTGGACTCCAATATGTACCTCGGCCTGTGGCTAGACGGCAAACTTGACTGGATGATCCACACCGACTGCCTGTGCAGAAAGGGCAGCTGTACTTCCTCAGGTGGCTGTTTGTTTACCATCTCTGAGAAACTCCTGCAGATGTTCTACCAGTCTGTGGTAGCAAGCCTCCTCTTTTACTCTGTGGTGTGCTGGGGGTTGCAGCACACCCAGGCTGGAAAAACTGATCAGGCAGCTGGCTTTGTGGTCAGCATGAAGCTGGACTGTCTGGTGATGGTGGCAGTGAAGAGGACAAACTGCTGGACTTTATGAACGATGACAGTCACCTTCTGAACAACATCATCAGGAACCAGAGGAGCCTGTTTAGCCCAAGACTGCTCCTACCCAGGTGCAGAAAAAACAGACTGAGGAACTCTTTTGCCCCCCAGGCCATCAGACTATACAGCTCCTCACTGGGAAGGAGGAGTAACAGAAAGGTAGAAGACAAGAAGGAGACTCATCTCACAGCACTACAGGACTGAGGGGTTTAGGAGATCCTTTGTTCCCACTGATAATAGACTGCAAAACTCTGATCAGAGGCAATGACTCATGACCTGGACTGTTAAGTACTACTAAAAATGCTACTGGACTCTTGTACCCTCAAGTACATATATATATATATATATATATATATATATATATATATATATATGTATATATATATATATATATATATATATATATATATAAATATATTAGAAAAAATTTATATATAAATAATAATAAAAATATATATAATATAAAATCAAAAATAAATAAAAATAAAATAAACCCTCCTCGCCTCCCGGAGCAAAACACCAGCTGCAATAAGGAGGAGGACGAAGCGGAGGAATTAGCTGACTCTCCTTCGTCATATTCGGTTGTGTGGACCTATTTTGGCTTCCCATGTAAAAGACGAGAGAACGGTGAGAAGATTGCGCACAAAACAACAACCGTGTGCAAAATATGCCGCTACAGTTCGCCATATACTGCGGCGAGAACAACCACCTGCAGTTTGCGAATACCTGCTTTTATTTTAACAGTCAACTTCAATTTTAATTCCTGAACAAAACAGCGAGTAGTATCTCTACACCTCCTGCAAGGCTGTCTCCCTCCTCGCTAAAACACACACAAAAGTCTCCCCTTCTGAACTCTGACCCGCTCGCCCCGCCCTCCTGCTCCATTCACTGACCGTCAATTCATAGGAAACATTAAAATCCACATTGAACACATAAACAGTAAAACTGCTCCACTATGTTTGTGTAAGTTTGCATAAAAAACAATATTTGATTTTTGCATCTACTGTAAAGTTGACAGAATTTGATCATACTTGAAGATCAGAAGTATATGCACTGTTATAGGCTAAATATTATAGTTCAGACATTTATAGGTCTAAACTGCAGCTCTGAGGACAGCTATTTGTTTTCCTCTTAATTCAAGAATGTACTTGTAATCCTGATTGTTACAACAACAGAGCACTTTTTATTGAGATTTTATGTTTGTATTTGCACTGCAGTCTAAATAAGGGAAACAAAACTACAATTTAGTTTTTTTTTCAAAGAGCATTTATTTTGTACTGATGCAGCAATATTTTTTGTATGTCTGCATTGGGAAGAAAATAAAGAAAATGAGATTTCACAACTTCCTACTGTTGGGGATTTTCCTTCATCTTTATTTCGTATCGTGAGTATTTCGTATCGTGGGCCCTGTTTAAGTATTTCGTATGAGTTGACCATTTCGTTACACCTAATATATATACACACACACATATATATATATATATATATATATATATATATATATATATATATATATATATATATATATATATATATATATATATATATATATATATATATATATATATATATATATATATATATATATATATGTATATATATATATATATATATAGATATATATACACATACAGATATATATATATATAGATATATATCAGTGGTGGCTGCTGGTCAGTCAAGGAGGGGAAGCTCATTTTTTTCCGGCCTACATCATAGATTTGTTTTTTCATTTAAATGTAAATTCTACCCTCCGTTCCTTTTCAAGAAAATGATTTGTGACCCTGTCATACCAACTAGGTGTATTTTCCAGGGATTTTACCAGTGTTCTCTCAATGGCCAGCAGAGCTAGACTGCTTAAACGGCTTTGGCCCATTGTGTTGTGGGTGTAAGACCTGAGCCGCTTTAAACAGGAGAAGCTCCTCTCCAGAACAACTGAATGTAAAACTTAGAAGATGCTCCGGGGGAGGGTTATACTTCAAGATCGCTGATTGGCTCATTTCACTGTCAATCAAAATGGGATTCGGCCTCAGACAGATCATCCAATCATCATGCAGAAGCCGAGCTTCCAGGCCAGCCCACTGCCTCATAGACCCCCAGAGACGCTGAGCATCAGATGGGTGGGACAAAGGCAAGCGTTTATCCAATGACCGTCCAGTTTTCACAGTGGAACAACCCACTCTATGCTTCCCCGTCGAAGTCAGAAGATGCTAAGCATCGGACTGTGTTAAAGCATTGAGACGCTGTGGGGATGAATGAGAAGGAAGTTGCGCTAGTTACCTGTGATAAGTAGCTGATTCTGAACAAAAGATGAAGGTATTCGAGCGCATATTTAGTCAATGAAATGTACACACAGCAGTACATATCACCACTTTTTTTGGGGGGACATTTTAGGGGAAGATGAGCCTTGATTTTACACACACACACATATATATATATATATATATATATATATATACACACATATATATATGTGTGTGTGTGTGTGTAAAATCATGTCTCAATTATCAAGTTGGTGAATGGGTTTAATTTATTTTAAACCCAATAAATGCACCAAAAATCGAATCTGGTACTATATTTATTTATTCAGTAGTAGGTTTTTTTCTTTTCCTTGTATATTTCATGAAAAGTATAAATTCTGGAGATGATAGATGTTATATAAGCATATAGAAATGCAGAAAGGCCTGTCTATATCAATAACTGAGAAAGATGAAGCCAGAGGAAACATTAATAATCAAAGCTAGTACTCAAAAGTTCATGTCTTTCACCTGAAGAATTTCTGTTCGGATCAGAGCCAAGATCTATAGTTTCTGTAGTAATAACCTTTCATATTTTTACAGCAGTCTTTCAAGTCATTAACACAAATACATATATTTGTACCTACAACATAGAAAAATCCATGACCACATAGCATAAGTCTGACAGAGCACAGTGTTATGACTTCCATGATCTTTAGTGTCTTACTAGAATTGAAAACATTGATGCAGAATTTAGGAGACAATCATATGGCCTGGTCAGGTTATGACCTGTGGGTCTTTATTGGGTTGTTCTGTCTTGGTATTTAAAGAAAGATTATAAATCCTCAGATTCAATTTTAATAAATATAATACATACATTTCCTGCGGTGAAACTTTTCAAGGTGAAACATTTTCCTTGTCTGCAGCCCTGTTACATCTAAGCTATATGACATGTAAATATGTGCCTTTTATGTTGATTTGAATATATGATAGCTGAGCCACAGGGAACAATCATTTTCCATATTATGTAAGTGATTGTAATCAGTGACTGGCTGGTCTTGCTTTTACAATTTCCCTTCATCTCCTGCTCATATGTCCACTGCCCTCTGCTGACATTACCCTCTCCATGGTTAACTGAAATGCAGTCTGCATAATAGTCCTTATATAATGGTGTACTAGGATAATGATGCATTATCATAGAGTACTGGCGATTATTTAAACATTTATAACAGGGGAAAGAAAAAGAAAATATCTGGGGCTGCAGGGCCAAGCTCCTCACATTTTGCTTCTCAGCATTTACAGCCCTGAAAATAGTTAAACATCAGGGGCAGAAAAAAATACAAATAATAAAAAACTCCTGAATATACATTTATTCTAATATAATAATATACAAGTAAAATTGCCACTGTGACTATAAAAATGAGTTACTAAGATGTCTCCAGTGGCATGAGTTGCCATGTCTTTTGATTAATTTGTTCTCATGTCATGTCCCTTGGTCCATTTTGTACCTTGGTCCGCTTTGTTTCGTTTCTTACTCTCATTACCCTGGTTGTGTTTACCTGCAGTGATTGTTTCTTCAGTGTCACCTCTGTCTGATTGCCCTTGTGTATCAAGTCTCAATTCATACTGTTGGGCACAGCTTTCAATAAATTATGAAAGCTTTATGATATGCTACAAACAGTAAAACCAATTCTTCTTTTGGTTCTCTGAGTGATGATGAAGATTGTAAAACAGTTCATTACATAATTGTAAATATTTGTATCAGAGCAACAATTTTTACAATACAAAAAATACATTCAACACACAGGTGTTTCTTTTTATTATACAAACAAATAAACAAACAAACAAATCTCTGTTCTTTCTTTGTCAATCAAACAATTTGGCTCATTTCTGTCCCTGGTCCAGAAAATAAAGGGAAATTGTAGCTTAGCTAATGGCTAGTGCTGCTAAATTAACATTTACATACTAAAAAGTCTGTTTCACCACTTGACTCCCTAACATACAGTACATATGAGAAGTGTGTCACATGCATTGCATGTAATAACTTATAAAGTTTTCATAGTTAAAGTTCAGTTTGCATTACTGTTGCATTGAATGTAACATAAACAACGCTAATGCTATGCTGTTGAGCATTGATCCTTGACTGGTTTGCTCTATGTATTGTGAGTTTCAGTATATGAAGTAGACTTGACCAATGCTTACCGCTATTTTTTTCCAAAGTAGTATGGCATCCGAGTATTTTCAATATTTTCTAATTTATTTTTTGCAAATGTTTGCATATTGCATACTCCATACATTTTTGAAAACTCTGTACTTACTGAGAGTATCAAATGCAGTTTTTTAATGGCAGCTGTGTGGCTCTTCTTCATGTGATTTCAAATATTAGATCATTAAATTTTCATGGATTTACATGGAGATTTTACCAGAGGTGTGGTTTGGTCCAAGGAAGAAGCCAATAGATTTGGTGCTGATTTGATCCAGATTGACATCATAAAAAACAAACAAACAAACAAAAAAAACCCCACTGAAGTTTATAAAAAGCTCTCATAACTTAGCATTGAGCTGTATGTTGGCCCACCCACAGCACTGTTCGATTGGTTACATGCTCTGGTTACATGCAGAGTCAGGGTACGGGGTACATCAAACAGTCAATCAGCACTAAAAGCTGTGCATGCACTTCTGCTTGCAGACAGCAGAGGGGACAAGTTTTGCAAATGGAGAAAGCCTGGTACTGTGTCCTGGAGCCTTGGCTTTAAGAACTCCCAAATACTAGCCCTCTATTGCATGGGATATTACTTAGAAATGGTAAAAAAAATGGTTTGAATGCTTTTATTACTTAAAATGGCCTGAATAAAAGATAAATAAAAAAAGTTTAAAGGGGGGGTCTTTGATCAATTGTTGCCATATGGCAACAATATGCAATCGGGGAAAGTACCATTAAATCAACATTTTTTTTACCAAAAAGTCATTTTATTTAAAACAAGACTCAACATATCCATGTCATGCTCATCCAAAATGTACAAATAAACATTTATGCAGTGAAACATTGTATAATTTCAACAGTTATCTAAAACTTCTACTAATAAAAACCCGAAACCTTGAACCCGGCTCAATAAAGTACAATCTATCATTCTTTTTTTTCATTTCATTCAGTTGCTTTTTCTGTTTAATTTCATTTGATTTCAACTCATTTCAGTTGATTTGATATGATTTCTCCTCTAGTTTGACAGCTATTTCTGCCCTGCTCTCTTTCCCTCTCCCGCAGAAGTAGCTGGGATGCATCTTTTATGGACGAAATTGGATAATCTATTAAAGATAAAGATTTCAAAATATAAAAATATATACTGTTATTACTTTTAAAACATAGCAAAAGGCGTTAACAGTCTCAGGGTAGTTTCAAGCTATGTAAGTAAATGGAACTTCATTACGTTGTATGCACTAGGAATTTTCCATATTTGCATATTGTTGCCATATGGCAACAAATCTGTTTTGGCATATAACAAAAAAATGTATAACAATGAAATATAATTATTTTTCTTAAAAAAAAGTATGTTTTCTTTCGGGTGGCAAGTTGGCGCAGCTGGTAGAGCACGTGCCTCACAGCAAGAAGGTTCCCGGTTCGATTCTGGGTCGGAAGGGCCTTTCTGTGCGAAGTTTGCATGTTCTTCCCGTGCATGCGTGGGTTCTCTCCGGGCACTCCGGCTTCCTCCTACAGACCAAAAAAAAAACATGCTCATTAGGATAATTGGTGACTCTAATTGCCTAAGCTCACACTTAATCATGAGTGTGAGCGTGAATGGTTAGCTGTCTCTCTATGTGGCCCTGCGATCAACTGGCGACCGGTTCAGGGTGTACCCTGCCTTTCGCCCGATGATAGCTGGGATAGGCCCCAGCCCCCCGCAACCCCGAAAGGGATAGCCGGGTATAGAAAATGAATGAATGTTTACTTTCCCCAGAAAGTGATTTAAATTTTTTATTTGGTGAAAATACTCCAAAATTCTAAATAAAAGACAATCTTCAAGAGCCCCAGAAAATTATGTTTGGATGTCAAATGTCCATTAGCAAAAGGACTGGCAAACAGGTTATCCTAGTCATGTGACCTCATAAATTCTATGTCCTTCAAACTAAAGGCCCCCTTTTCACACCTAAATGTAAAGACATACATTTTATTTCACAGCTCTTTGGAAAAATGAAGATAAAGTAATTGCTGCCTGTCACACTCTGACCACAAGTGAGGGTAGTAGGTCGAAAGGCTGACTGGAAAAGTGGTGTAGGTTTATCTCAAAATCTAAAAAAAAATGGTAGTCAGTTCCTTTGTGAAGAAATGAAGAATTTTATTTCTCTTCAAATATAAGCCAGGTATGCAAATGCAGCAAACTATGCACAGAAAAAAATATTTACCAAATTATCAACAGGTCTGCTCAGCATCACAGCCCTTCTCTGACTGACTGGGCAGTGGAGATCCCCTCCATTTTAAAGGCTAAGCCCCTCCCATTGGATCATACCATCTTTAAATTAAATCAATTAAGTAATCAAACATCTTATTTCCACCTAAATACCTTTACAACCTCTATTTATATTTACCACACTTTATAAGTCAAGCATTCCCATAATCTTCATGCCCAGAATGACTTTTCAACACATTTTACACTTCCATCAGTTGGTATGGTTCATAGAGATTGACTGAGCATGCTCCCTACTTGTACTCAGGCACTATAAAAGGCAGCCTGAAACCATACTCGGGTCCTTTAACACTGCCCAGCACCAGGAAGCACTGTGGTAAGAAAAGAAAAAGACAAATTTTGATAAGCAAACTTCTGTCTCAAAATCACCACATTGTGTGTGTATATGTGTCTGTGAAACTTTATGTGGAACAAATAGCACAGGCAAGTTACAAAGATTTTAAATGCAATTTAGTTTGTGCACCCACCAAACTAGCAGTAGCATGCTACCTGGCTAACATGTGGTTTGTGAAATTAGTGATGGTGTGGTGTGTTGGTGTGGTATTTTACCAGTGGCAGGGGCAACTGCCACATTGCCATGTGGCAACACTATGCAATAGAGGGCTAGTAACATTACTGCGAGCCCATTAACTTTATAGAAACACACGTAGCAGCGCTGCTTGCTGTCCTTTAAGCTGTCTGTTAATTACTCTAAACAAGGTTGCAGATAATGTCAGTACAAAAATAGACTGTGTGTGCAGCTGTGTGTAAAAACCTAACTCCCAAATTCTACATAGAGCACACAGAAGCTCTCTGAGTGCTTTTCTTGTTCTTTCTGTGTTTATTTCCCTGCTGTGGTCTCATTTTTTTATTTTCCCCCTGCACTTAGGTCCTCTTTTTGTACAGCCGTTATTGTAAAACCATAACAGAGTGAACTGATCAGAATAGTCCCAGTAGGCCGTCATGAACATTTTAATTTAGATGGGACGTTGAGACATTCTGTGTACAGACTGTGGAAAAAAAGAGACATTCACCCCTTGTATCAAGGTACTGCTCTAAGGAGGGCCCATAAGGCAATTCTCAAGAGCTCTTATCTCAGCCTCAACCATAGCAGCCAGTCATCCAGCCAGGGCTCCAGCAGCCATTCATATATCCTCAGCCTTGAAGTCAGAAAGCAGCGTTCCACCACTAGCCCCAGAGGTCTGCCTCCCTGACTTCACTCCCAAAAGATGATGTCTCAGGGCGTTTTCACACCAACCATATTTAGTGCGCACCAAAGAAGTTTTGGCCCAGGGTTAGGTACGTTAGTGTCAATGTGAATGCAACCACCGCACTTTGGTGCGCACCAAATCAGCCGGTCCGAGACCTCCATGAAGGGGTGGTCTTGATCCGCTCCATCTCCCTACATTTGGTGCGGTTTCACTGGTGTGAAACAAAGTGGTCCAAACGGATCTACTTTTGAAGCATTACTTCCTGTTAATCCCGCGGATGAATCTTTTGCTTACTCAATTTGTCGATTTGTTTATTCTGGTTCTGGATTACGATGATTTATGAGGGTCCAGAAGGTCGCTGATGCTGTCTCAAACACGATACAAAAAACACATTTGAAGGAAAATGTAGAAGAGAGCGAAATGTAAACATTGGTTGTTTGGTGTAGGAAATGGTTACCATGGTAGTCTCTTCTTCGTTCTCCTCCTTGGCAGGTTTGGTAACCAGTTACGTGCATATTGCCCCCTGCTGTTTCAAACTGAGTAAATACACAAGTGGGTCCTGGCACGGTTCGATGTTGAATGCAGTGTGAATGGTTCGAAACAAGTGGACATAATGTGAAAACGCCCTCAGCCAGCATGCCGGCCACATTTCCAGCACTCAACCTCTGTGTTTCAGCCTGGAGTCTTCATGTGCTTTGGCTCCTGAGTCTCTAAGGCTACGTTCACACTGCAGTCAAAAGTGACCTGAATCCGATTTTTTGGCACAAATGTGACCTGTATCTGCATTGTTTCTGACAGTGTGAACAGCACAAGTCGCATTGAATCTGACATTTTCAAATCAGATTCAGACCACTTTCAAACGTGGTACTAAATCAGATACGTATCCGATTTTCTTGAATGCGACCACGGTCTGAACAGTCAGGTTTGCATTTAATTCGACTTTGACGTCATTCCAGAGCAGCAGTTTACCTCTGGACAAATGTTTTCAAAGTCACTTTATGGACAGAACATAATCAGAGGTTAATATAGACATGATTATTAAAAAGTTAAAGCTATGGTCTACGTTTTGAAACCGCAGCCTGCCCTCCCTTCCCTCACCCCTCCCCTCAGTGTTCCAAGATCCCGCCCCCAGCTCGTGTCGCATCATAACAACAAGCCCCCTTGGACAGAGCTACAAGCGACTAGCATAATATATCAGCAGCAAACTCAATCAAAAACAGCTCAGCTCAACTGAAAGTATCAAACACGACAGACATCCCCCTTGTAACACACAGCGGTAGCCATTTCAATTGGAGCGGCGGCAATGCGGGGAGCCGATTGTGGGGGAGAATTTATCTTTCTCGGCCTGTCCTCCCCAGCTCAGTTTACAATGCTAACGATTAGCGGCTAACAGGCTAACATCTATTGACAAAGCCAACCCGCTCCGCTACAAGTCATTACACAGGCACAGACTAACCAAAGTTATTCAGCAGACATCTCCCACTGTAGTAAACAAAGCCTTTACCTGTTCAACCAGGGGCGAAACGGGCGATGCTGGAGGTCTGACGGCCAACTGAGGCCAATCGTTAGCCCGCTAACAGGCCTAGACCGGCCACTCGGAGCTCCGTTGGGCCCCAGGGGAGAGAGAAGCGGCTTCCCGGTTTCGGCGCTAGGCTGTGTGCAGCCGAGCCAGCAGCAGACTGTTTACTGTCTGTGCTGTCCTTCGCGATCGCAATGGATATAAAACCAGCTTTGAGTGCCGGTGTCATCTTTCCTGTCGACTTTGCTCTGTTTTCTTCTTCATATCTCGTGGGAAAGCTCACCGCGAAGAACCGCAGGGACGGAGAGCCAAGAGGCTGAGTACGCACGGATATACAGTAAGCTAATCAGTGCTAAAAACATTAGCGGCTGCTACCGTTTTTACTGTAAGGCGAATGGCTACAGTGTGAGTGATTGACAGGGCTAACGGCTAATAACGGAGCCTTTTATGAGACAATAACACACCATAACGGTGCGGGCTGAAGAGGTTAAGTATGGATTGTTGTTTTTCTTTTTTATTTCTTCTTGGGAGTTTGGGAAGTATCAGAGAATATTTTAAAATTTAATTTTAATTAATTTTTTTCCCCCTCTCCTGGCGCGAGGCCTCCTGGCGCGAGGCCTCCTGGCGCGAGGCCCAAGGCTGTCGCCTTGTTTGCACCCCCCTCGCGGCGGCTCTGCATCAGGTTCTGTGTTATGGGAACAAACTTCTCCAGCATTGTGAAGCACAGTTTTGGTCTGTGTTTGTTGCCTCTCATCACACATGCATGTCACTTCTGAAGCCTGAGCTCTTCACATCTCAGTCTGCAGTCAGGCCACATTTACAGATGTAATCTGAACAGCCAAACAAAAAAACTGGATTTGAAAAACAAATCGGAATTGAGCATTAAGGGCTGCAGTGTGAACGTAGCCTACCGGTATTATGCTGCCCCTGATGAGCACCATTAGCTTCTGGTGTCCCTGAGGACTCAGTTCCTGCCCATACAGAGAGACCAACACAACCATGTCGCCTGACTGTGGCAAATGCTGGTTGAAGAATGAGACCCACAGTAGTGTGTGGCCAGGCTGGTGACCAGCATGAAGAGGAGGCTCCGTGCTGTTGTGCTGTGTATGGTTCTTCTACATGATACCGAGGCTCCTGTTTGTTAATTGAATAAATGTTAAATTGCAAATTTAACATTTTCTTCAGATCTCAAAAATCTAATCCACAAAACAACACCAAACAAGAGTCAATAGCAGAACAGGATGTTTGCCATTGGCACAGAGAATTGGAAAAATGTTTCACCCCACATACTCTGCTCTTGCTCTGGTGTTCATCTCAAAAATGATTATGTTACTTACATATGTGGAACCATTTAATCCTCCTATTATCCTTGGGGTCAATTTGACCCCATTCAATGTTTAACATTCAAAAAATAATAGTTGACTTTTTTATTTTGGCTTCATATTTCATGACTTTTCCTAATTTGATGGGTACTATTGATTAAGCATAAAATTATGATGATGATATTTTTTCATTGTGCTGTACACATATTGCATGCATTGGTGTTCCTCTGGGGTCAATTTGACCCCAAGCTGTTTTAGCTGTGTAAAACTTGTCTGTCTGTGTGTGGCCCATGTGTGACCTAACATTCCCACACCTGCAGGTGCAGAGTTGATACTTTTGAGTTGATACATGACATGGGGGAGGGGGAACATGGGGGGAATGAATGTGTGTGTGTCTATGTCCGCGTAAAGTAGTGCAGACTAGAAGCTTGACTGATGCCATGAGGAACTGTTCCATGTTCTGACTATCTGACTGATGTTCTCATTATGATTTTCTGTTTCACAAATGGCTGAATTTTCAAACATGTAAACCCCCTCAAACACACAAAAAAGAAACAAAAAAACAAAACAAAAAACAAAAAAAGAAACAAAAAAAGAAACAAATAAAAAAACATTAAAAAAAACAAACAAACAAACAAAAAATTCTTTAACTATGCCACTGCTGGTCCCAAGCCTGGATAACAAAAGAGGAGGGGTGAGTGAAACTTTATAGTGACCACAAATATGTTACAAAAAGTAGATAAAAATAAGTAAATAAATATGTTTATGAGAGGAAAGGGGGGGTTACCAACATCAATCAATATGGTTCATTCTGTGAGAGTCATGAATGTGCACCCCAATTAGAAAAGATTTGGATGAAAGATTTGAAAGATACACTAACTCTAAAACTGAAAGTTTGACCTGATGGTGGCGCTGCAGGAAAGGTCTATGATCACCAAAAGCAATAGGGTACTCTTGTGGTCATTAATGTTGTCAGTAAATTTGAGAAGATTTGGATGAAAACTTTTCAAGATAAATGATTTCTGATTGAAAATTTTGGCCTGATGGTGGCGCTAGAGGACAGGTCAAGGTTTCATTATCAAGGGGTTATATATGTATTCAACAAATAAACAAAGTTCCTGACACAAAAAATTGGTCAACAATTTTCTGTAAATCATTTTCTGGAGACAAATATCCCTGGGGTCAGATTGACCCCAAGGGTAAAATATGTTAGTAATATTTGAGGATAATAGGAGGGTTAAAAGGGACACAAACAGGCCTTCAAACAGTATGAGATTTAATGCCAAAAAAAACATTCTTACAACAACGAAATGATCTACCAAACACACATTTTCTAACTTTCTGTGCAATGTTTACTTTCCAAGCAATCTTATATCTCTTTACAATGTGATGATTTTGAAATTTTGTTCCCAGGGTTATAATGGACTCATTATTCCTCCTACTTCATTAATGAATAATAATGCATATGTACCTGAACACTCATAAACCTTTGGATGGTTGGGTTTAAACAAGCAGCTCAGCTTCACTAATTACACTAAATAAACAGTGACAGACAAACAGATTGTGCTTTTGCAAGGTACAGAATTGATGAAGTGTAATTACAATAAGCTGTATGAAACCTCCCTCTGAGCTGCTGGATCTACGGATCCAGTAATTGAGAGGAGGCTGCTTTTTTAAAAGAATGTAGTAAACACTATAAAAGGCTCAGCCAAGAGTCTGATGAACCTCTTTCATGCAGGTTTTCTGAAGAGGGCTGTCTGTTGTGTGTATTCTAAAGTGCTTTCTACAATTGGTTACCCACCTCCTATTCACCTGAACTAAGCTTTTAAAGTCTTAATGAGGTTTGTGCTGTAACATTTGTGCTTGAATGTGTCAAGGTTTGTACTATATTGTGTCAGTAGCACTGTCATTCTCTACGGTTTGTTTGAAAATACAGATGAAAAGCAGTCATAACCCTGCCAGTCAGACTGCAAAATGTCAGAGACTGTTTAATCAGTATCATGTATTCTCCCCATTTCTCGAATATTCACTGTAAGATAAGCAAGCTTCATAGTATCACAGTTTTTGCCATTACAGATGTAAATATTTGAATGTGTTCATTAACAGCTCTCCTCGTGGTTGTTAGTTAAGTAAGATTTTCAATAGATTTACCGAACCCCTGCTGTTGTTTCGTGCTGAACTCTACCCACAGATCATTTTCCTTCCTCATGAAAATTTTAATCTCTTCATTCCATATCGCTAAACACAAATAATGTTCTCTGATGCTAATGAATTCACCCAAACTTTTTATTGTATTTCCTTCTGTTTTTGTCTTCTTTGTTCATCTTCCACTCTTTTCTAACCTAACATCAGACTGACCATTCATTATTTTTCTCTCTATACTTTCATCAACAGCTGAAAGTATAAATGGGCAGAACATTTCAAAGCTGACTGGCTGATCATTCTGTCAATCACATTAATCACAGGCCAATCAGATAATATGGTAAGTGGACAGTACTGCTGCATTGTAACGTACATAACCTACGCCACTTTGCAGAACAAAGTCTCACTAAAACAAGTTGGACTGAGAAATACTCTTTTAAAATTTACTTTTCATTTAATCAAGCTACTGACGCTGTTGGTATCTACGCCAGTCCCTGTAAGAGCAGTCTCCTCCTGATGTTGTCTTGCTGGTAGCTCTCACCTCCTGGGCCTGACTGGGCTTTGTGGCTTTGGGTCGCTCACAGTTTTTGAGATTGGAGCTTAGAAAGATTGATCTATGTGAGAACAAATAATGGATCAGGCGGATCCAAGTGCACTGCAAGAGTAGTCTTTCTTTATCTATCAGTTTTAACTAATCAAAATATCAATATCCACTCAAAGAATTGTCTTGTATCAATCATATATGTATCAGACTTGTATGGACAGCTCTCTGGTGCAGTGAGTAGCAATATCACAGCAAGAAGGGTTTGCATGTTCTCCCTATGCATGCCTGGGACTTTTCTTCTTCTTCTCTATTTTAGTTGCATGTTGACTAGAGACTTGTCTGGGTTGTGCCTTGTCTTTAACCCGATGACTGGTAGAATAAGCTCCAACTCCCCTATGACATTGATAGGGATGATTGCTTAACTTTGTTTAATGTCCATCCATCATTCTTACTGCTCTTTTCATTTCAGTGTTGTGGGTGGCTGGAGCCTATCCCAGCTGTCAGTGGGACAACATACAAGCCAAACCAGTAGCCAACATATAACGGACTATGATACTTACCTTTTACGCTAGACGGCATGTAACCAATTGACCCTAACTGCATGTTTTGATCAGTGGGAGGAACCACAACATCCATGGGGAGACCATGCAAACTCCACACAGAAGGACCAGGACTGACTCTGCAGTCAAATCAGCAATGCTCTTGCTGTGAGGTCATGAACACAGCCTACTGAACTACCCCATTTTTCATTTTCAGATACTTTGATCTGTAGTAAACTTGGTCTGGGCAGCTTTTGTAGGTAAATAGAGTAATGTGTCACATTTGTGTCAATACACCCCCAACTGCATTTTTTATCATGTTGAAATACAAGTGAAAGGCATATTGGAAAAATACAAAGGTTTAATGAATCTGTCGGCATTCTAGGATTCACAACACACCCTCCTCATTATATTGATATGATGTTTAATTCAAAATGCAGCCTTTTCTTCTTTGCCCCTGTGATTTTCCATAAACACCCATGTGATTACATCTTTTTGTTTGTTTGTTTGTCTCATAACTGAAAACGTGACTAACCAAGAAACAGCTCCAAGCCTCTCAGCCCAGTTTGCTCAGAAAGAAACTTTGTTCTTTTGGGAAAATGGGGAAAAGTTCTTGAATGAACTTTGTATGTACTTTATCACATGTTCAGCTGAAAACAGTAATACTCCTTCATTTTGATAAACATTGCTCCCTTCAGAATTAACTGTTATTTGTGTTAAAGCAACAAATAAAAGGCTGCTGAAATTTAGAGTCAGATACTTCCTAGAACTAAAGCAGGGTACAGGCTTCAAGTCCATCAGGACCGTTTGAAGCCCGATCCCCATCATTGTAACCAAAGTTAATTATGGAACAACTTGACAGCAACAAGACGCATAACAAACAAAGTCATGGCAGTGACAGTAAACATTTTTTTCTGATCCAAGTGCTCTTAAAGAACCTGTCCCTGCAGAAGCCTGAACCAAAGTTGGCTGACCATCTCAACCCCCACAGGTTTCACACATTGGTGTGACCCTCTGATAAGGACAATAAGGCTGCATTTACACAGGGCAGAATACAGTCAGGTCCGATAAGTTTTCATTGCGTTTTGGCCTTGCATTTACATTGAAACTCTTAGTGTTTTGTCCGAAAATGGTAACTTTTGAAAACAGGCTCCAGAGTGGTAAGTTTTGAATACCCTCTCAATGCAGTGCCGTGTAAACCCAAATCAGAGCGTTCCAGGGTGAAATGCTGATGTCACTGCATGTGCTTTTTCACATGAAGTCTGTGCGCGTATACCAGGAACAACAACAGCTTCAGAGCAACGTGTGTGCTGCTTACCGTGCTCGGTTTGTTATCCAGACAAAACTATCCAGACAGATTTGTTGTCCAAACTGATTTGTTGTCCAGAAAAGAAACTCCTGCGTCTCTGTGCGTCTACTCGCCATTGTTGTTTGTGAAAAGTTTTTCTTCTTTATACGTTTATTGTAGCAGCGCTGCCTCTCTGCATACCTTCATCACCATCTACTGAACCGGCATGCACTTTATGGCAGGTTCATACGTCTTCAGCATTGCCATCTGAAGGCTGATTGACTTTGAAAATGCAACAGAAAAATCTTTGCATTTTTGCAAAGTCAATGTACAGCCGTGATTGGGCGGGGCTAACCCTCCCACAATGCAACAGCCGCTTGACACACTATCACTTAGCTTGTCGCGTGATGTCAAAGTAAAAAAAAGTTGATTATTCAGACGATGTCGTGTGTGGCTGTGCAGCAACAGCAAATCAGTAGTGTGTGCGTGTGTGATAGTGGCCGTGACAGACAGTTTTTCATCTGGACTACAGAGAAACAATTTATGTCCATGTGGGAAACGTTAGTCAGTGAGGACATTAGTTCCGCCTAGACGGACTGCCGGAAACTCACAGATGCTGCTGCTGCAGGGCATCAGCTGCAGTGTTTTGTGGTTGATAAGTGAATGAAAAGGATACAGCTGGAATAATGTACGCTTATACATCCTATCATATGATAAATGATATTATCGTGTTGAAACTCGAGCGGACGTGAACTCACCGAGCGACGGCAACTGTGACCAAAATGAGGTATTTATGGATGCGCGACGATACGTCAGTGGGCGACGCGATTTTGGTAGCTGGGTCGCATGCGGTGTGAACGCAGCATAAGTGTTAGGATATGACCTAGTTAGATGTAGTGTTGGACCCAAAAGATCAAAGATGAGGTAGCAAGAAGGTTTTAAAGAGGGAAACTCCGTTTTTTTGACACCTGGACCTTATTTTTAGGTTTGTGCATGCTCATATACTCACTCAGACAAACATTGTGCAGTTCGGAGTCCTTCAGAAGTTATTTAGATCCAACCGATTTAGCCGCACTTAGCGGGGGCCACGGCAAGGGAGCTTCAGCGCGGAACATAATCTCTGCAAAATCGCTCGTCTCTACCACAGCCCGGTTTGTCATTGCAGAGAAATCCTCCAGAGTATTCAGACATATATTCCTGGATAGATCCATACACTTGTCAGCCGGTTTCAAGTCCCACTCTGAGCAGCAAACACACTCCTCTTCTGTTGCTATAGGCGAACACTGTCCACAAGCGCACCACCAGTTCGCATTGAGTCGTGGACGTGCTCCTGTTTGTTGTTCTCGAGCCAGCTGTTCGTCTCTCTCCCTCCACATTCTCCTTTCATGGAGCTCCTTGTCCATGTACTCAGACTCAAACTGGTCGTCGTAGTCTGACTCTTCGGCATCAGATAAATATTCTGCCATGTTGCTCAGCAATGCCGGCTAAAAGTAGCTGTACCTTTGTGTCGCGCGGCTATGACGTCATCAAAATTTGTTTACCAGGTCAGCTGACCCACCTGAAGACGGTAGACGAGCTGACTTTACGATAACACTGACGATGGATGAAAAAATATAGCCAAAATGAGCGATTTTTGCAAAGATTATATCCCGCGCTGAAGCTCCCTTGCCGTGGCCCCCGCTAAGTGCGGCTCTATCGGTTGGATCTAAATAACTTCTGAAGGACTCCGAGCTGCACGATGTTTGTCTGAGTGAGTATATGAGCATGCACAAACCTAAAAATAAGGTCCAGGTGTCAAAAAACCGGAGTTTCCCTTTAATGATGGCAAAAAAGAGGAACGTGAACAGGTGAAGAAAGAGCGGTGGTGATGGACTCGTGGAGACTTGAAACAGGGAGCAGAGACAAAAGGTCAGTATCAAAAAGCAGGCAGCAAAAGTCAAATAAGCCCTTGAACGGGGACAAAAGGCTTACAGCCAGCACAATAAAGGTTAGAGGACAAAGAGGCTCCACAAACCAATGTAGTGTGTGCAATACACCCGCACTGCAGTCATCTATGGAGTGATTTAAATAGTGAGCGGTGATTAGGAGGATGAAGGGCAGGTGTGAGGAACTGCAGCACGTCTGAGGCCACACCCCCGCAGAGGAGAGCAGGAGGAAGAAGGAGGGGGAGAGGAGACTGAGGAGCACAGAGAATGCTCACACTAAGACCCTGCTTGGCTATGCACTCTTTCTCTTTCTGAACCATGGAGAGAAGGGGGCACACCTCCTCTCTCCCAGCTCTCTCCATAGCTGTCAAGTCTCCCGCTTTGGCCGGGAAACTACAGTATTTTCCCCCTCTTTCCCGCCGTTCTCCCGTATTACTATTTCCCGTAATTCTCCCGTATTAAAAAATATATGTATTCCTCTGCCTCTGCTCCTAACTGAACACTGTCACTAGCCTCGCGAGAAATGCCACCTGCAGTAGCCTGGGTGGAAGTTGTCGCAAGGTTAATGCCGACAGCAGGAACAAATGGGACAACAGAGGAGAGAGACGGATGGATGTGATGTTGTCATGTAAAATAAACCACTCCAGCCCAACCCACGAATACACTCCTTCCAAAAAAGTGTTAAAGGATGCAAAGTCTGCAACAACTCTCTATGATAAGTCATTAGTGAATGGCAGACTTCTCCCATGCTCAGGTTTTTGCCTTGGTACCTGTCAGCTGCGTCCAGAGTCCCACTTGCCAAAAAAACCCAATAGGATTCCTTCTTCAGCTTGATGCATCCCTCACCTCTGGTGTTCACCAGCGGGTTCGGGTGTTGCCGCCGCGTCAGGCAACAACCACCTTACGGCTACAAATCCTCAACAATAGAGGCCCGGAACAAGGCCCACTCTGACTCAATGTCCCCTGCCTCCCCTGTCACATGGTCGAACTTCACCCGGAGATGGGAGTTGAAACTCTTTCTGACTGGAGACTCTGCCAGACGTTCCCAGCAGACCCTCACAATACACATGGGTCTACCAGGTCTGACAGGCATCCTCCCCCACCATTGGAGCCAACTCACCACCAGGTGGGGATCAGTTGACAGCTCCGCCCCTCTCTTCACCCGAGTGTCCAAAGCATGCAGCCACAAGTCCGATGATACGACTACAAAGTCAATCATTGAACTGCGGCCTAGGGTGTCCTGGTGCCAAGTGCACAAATAGACACCCTGATGCTTGAACATGGTATTCGTTATGGATAATCTATGACAAGCACAGAAGTCCAACAACAAAACTCGTTCGGGTTTAGATCGGGGGGCCCTTCCTCCCAATCAAATTAATTACCTTGTGCTTGCGGTACCTTGTGGACTAAAAGAGGTGCTGCCTCTCTCGGCCCCGCAAATTAGAGGACTAAATTTCAGTTCTCATTCAATTTCATTCTGGCCAATGAAACAAACAGCTCCTGGGGATTTTCTGTCTAAATCTCTAAATTAAATCCTAACACCATAACAAGAGCCAAGATTCATAGAAGAGAGCTGCCTTTATCTGACGTGTCTTGTGTTGGTATCCGGTCAACGACTACTCAACTGGGTGCCACATCAGATGAAGCTGGGGAGACGTCAGGAGAAAGACAGTTAGGAAGTTAGGTGAGTCTCTTCGCCATCAGCTTAGATGCTGTCAGTTCCCTCTATCTGTAACACCGGTAGGGATGAAAGCTGACAGCCTTACTCGGGAGATGGAGAGCTGGTCCAGTACCTCCTGTACAGGGGTATAAACTGGGAATTTAACACCACCTTTGACTGCTGCCCGGCTCACAAGGCACCCGATCACTACGTCCCCTCTCATGGGTGGTGGGTCCATGTGAGGGGGGTTCCACGTCTCTTTTTTCGTGCCGGGCCTGGCAGGACCCCGTGGGTGTAGGCCCAGCCACCAGGCGCTCGCCTGCAAGCCCTAACCTAAAGCATGGCTCCAGGGAGGGCCCCCAGTGACCCGCGAAAGTAGAAAACAATATTAAAATTCAACATTTTTATCACACTTTTATGAGAGGAACCGTTTTTGCACACAAGGGACTTTTTTGTTTAATTCTTGAATAAACTCTAAATGGTCCAAAAACAAATAATGCATCAAAATCAATTTAGCTATAAATTGTTAACCTCATTAAGGCTGCAATAGCCTCACCCCCAAAACTCCACTTTGCAACTTATTTTTCAAAAAAATGCATTTTTAAGTTTTTCCTTTTTAAAGAAACAGTGTTTTTTAGAACAGCAAGTGCATAAACACAATAAAACTTAAAACATAGTAAAATATTTTATATCTATGGTTAGGTCAGGAGTTGTTGAAAAGATTTGAAGCAGTGAAAGTAGAAAACAATATCAAAATTAACGTTTTTATCACACTTTTATGAAAGAAACTATTTTGGCATGAGGGACTTTTATGTTAGATAAACTCTGTTTATGTAGAAAACCAGCTCCTACTGAAACTAAACAAAAGGTAAAGAAAGTGACACTCATAGAAATACTAGCATTTCTGTCACACTTCAGACATTTGCCTACCTGTTTTTTTGCAGTGTATTGGGAAATGTTTAACCTGTTCCAAAGATTCCAAAACATTTTTGTCATTTTTTAAACAAACAGTTCTTGAATTATATCTGCATATATATATATTTTTTTTACAAAACAAATTTGTTTTGTGTCTTTTTTTCAATACACTCTTCATCTGTGAAATGTGCTCTAGCGTAGATATCTTATGGAGGTGAATTTAATTAAATGCCTGCCATTGACGATATAGATGTTCTGCTACCATTTTTTCCCTCTCAATATAGATACTTGTGCTGTGGGTGTCAGCTGATACAGAGTACCAATCTGACACCAGTATGTTATAAAAATAATCTATCATACTATGCCTGCATGACTGTGATATGAATTGCATATCCATGCTTGTTAGCTTAGCTCCAAGCTTCTCGTCAACCAGTTCTGACACACATGTGTATGCTGTGTCTGTGTCACATGATCAATTCCTCCAGGTCCCTGCAGGAGTGATGAAAAAGGGCCAAAGTTTAACGGTGCGCCAGGATGGTGCCTGGACTCCAGTACTCGCCAATACCTATACAAGCATTTTCAGTAGTATCAGAGCATTTTCCAATACTGTTATTGGAATCAGAACAAATGTAATTGCTGATGCAACAAAAGTCCATCAGTAAAAATCAAGTCATACTCTTAGTAGTTTTTGAGTACTGTACTTTAACACCAGTACTTCAACTCATACTTCAATACAGTTAAAGCAATATAGCAATAATTTTACTTGAGTACAAATTTTAAGCACTCTTTCCACCTCTGTCAATCTCTGTCATGGATTTTTCATGTCATTCGGTTCCCATAGGTGTTAATGTTGTGAAGGTGACCTGACACATTTGACAGACTCATTGACATTTTGTTCCATATTTATGATACCTTTTTCTCCCTTTATGGCTCAAAAAATGCATCTCCACAGTATCAGCTAAAAATGCATTACAGTCAGTTGACAAGTGGTGTAATTTCTGATGTCCACAGAACTGTGAAGTCATGTTTGTAACGTGTCGGCACATCATCAATAGACAATGAGGATAAAACTAGTTTCAACAGAAAGCAGTTTCACATAATCTAAACATCTCACAGGCCCTTGTGGAGCACAAATGAATGTGATGACATTTGTCTTCATGAAAAAATGACCAGTTAACAAGTCTGCAGCAGACAAAGAGTATTGCATCAGCCTGAAATCACCATTAAAATAAAAGACATAACCTTGTGTTTCAGGGTTAAAAATAAGTTTTCACCATGTTTGTCCATTTGCATTTATAAGTAGGTCTTTCCTGCAGAAGCAGATTTATGCAGATTCTGCAGTTAAGCTTAACCTTCCCGTTTCCCTCATTTATCAGTTCATTCATTTCTTTCCTTCTTTTGTTCACTTGCTTCATTATTTATTTCTGACCTTGGCCCTGCACTGCAGAGGCTGCAAAAATCTCCTCCACCTTTTTCTCTCACCTCTACATCTCTCCATCATTCCCCCTCTTTTTCTATCTCATCTTGTCTCTCCTGCTCTGCTCAGCACCAGGATGAGCCCTGAATTCAGCACCCTTTGTCCTCCTCCTCTAACCAATCCTTTCAGTCTCTCCTATTATTATTCCATATTTTTCTCCTTCAGTGACACCTACCACATAGATCCCTCTGCAAATGTCCACGAAACCTTCAACCAAAATTAAACTCAGGGGACACCAGTGGGGGATGTCTGTGTATTTCAGGTATGTGAGTGTGTGGGAGGGCTTGTAGGTGTGTGCGGGTTGGTCATGTTTCTATTTCAGCCCTTTTTTGAGCGTGTCTCCATATTTTTCTTCGAGTGAGTAGATTGTGTTTTACAGAGCACGCAGATTTTCAGGTGAAACAAAAAATGGAATAGGTTGAAAACAGCTGAACAAAAGAAAGATTTTAGCATAATTACAGCAAACCAACACCAAGGCTACACTGATGGTAAAAAAAAATAAAATAAATAAATATATATATATATATATATATATATATATATATACATATATATATATATATAGGAAAACAGAAACCTGCTGCAATACTGTTTCGCTAGAGGACAACTTAATTAGACTGATGCATTAAAGCTTATTGCCATCATGAGGGTCACCAAGACGGCAAAACAAAGGCAGTCACAGTGATTTGGAGGCCCCAGGCAAAAACTTGGTTATGGCTAAAATCAGTGTATGTGAATTAACATGATGGGTCTTTTTGAGTATATAAACTACATGATAATTTATCTCTCTTAAAAGGACAGTACAGTTTATTTTAAGTGGGGTTTTATGAGCTTTATTTTACCACTTAGTACTTAAGATGCACTAGAACATTCTCTCCTCTCCCTAAGTGAGCCACAGTCTGTAAGAGTCTGTTACACAGAACTAGCCGCAAACAAGGATGTATTGTACCAAGTACAAAGGGTATTTTCTCCACCTACAGGTATTCCCTTAAAAAAATAATACCACCGTTTAGAAGTACGCTGCCTAGAAATGTTTTTAAGTGCATTGTGTTTTTGGAGACATAAAGTTTATCTGGAACTAACCGACTTACATTATGTATTCTTCCACGCAGCTCTGCCGCAAGCCACTGTTGTAAACATAACAAGCTAGCAGCTGCAGACCCCATTTGTAGCCTTGTATAACTTTTATCAAGTACTGTAACTCTTTTGTTCTGACTCTTAGCATTGTGAGGAAGAGACAATGTAGGAACTTTAAAATGAGTGATTATGACAACAATGATGATGTCCCATTCACTTTGGAGCCAAGTGGATCTCTGTATGAACTGGAGTTCACAGATGAAGAGCTGCTTCAGATGAAACTGAACAGACCAAAGAAATACAGAGGAAACATCGATAGAAACTGAAACTAAGATAGAATCAGAAATACAGTGGTGCAAGTGTATGATCTGCGACTCAGTGCCCACTGACCCTGAGTGCTACTGCTGCTGCCACCAGTGGATCGTGGTTACAGACCAACTTCAGGATCTGTCTGAGTCAGAGGATATCGATGACTCATACACTGTCCGTATCACCAATCAAACAGATTTTCCTGTTCTTCTAAATCCTGGAGTTTTGTGGACATTCTTCAATTTCCCCTAGATAAACTGAAAAACACGTCCCAAACCTGAAGGACCTAACAACAGTTTATCCTCAAGTAGCCTAAGTTATATGATCTGTCAAACAGGCAGAGTAGAGGAAGCCGTTTACCTTCACATTGCAGACTACTTGTGTGTGTGTCTCTCTCTCACAAACGCACAACCATTACTGTGATTAGCCTCAAACTTCTGCTACAACACAATCTTAGCTGTTGTAATGTAAATATACCACTTCCGAAATTCAAGAACATATGTATATTTTGCCATGACTTAACATAATTGTATAAAGATATATACACACAATCTGTCAAAGTAACAGGTGATGAGAGATGTAGGTTATGGTTTATATGATGTTGCCACATGCCCTTGTTATGCAGAGGAATATGGTAAAAGCTATAAGTGCTCCATGATGCAGATCTGTTTCTGCATCCAGGGGAGCAACACAAAAACCCCATCTCAGAAATATTTCTCAAACTGTGGTATTATTTTTTGATGGAAGTTCATGTTTGCAGAGGAAATACCCTGTGTACTTGCAACAATACTTCCATGTTTGTGGCAAGTTCTGCGTAACAGGCTCTCGCAAACTGTTGCTTACTGGGGGGAAGAGAGAACTTCCTACTGCGTCTAACTCATACATTTCCACTTCAAAAGTACTGAACTGTCCCTTTGAACCAAAAGACAGAGAGAATCTTCTTATTTGAACAAATATGCTTGCAGTTTTGGACAAGCGTGTAAGGCTATGTTTACGTGGAAACTCTGTGACTTATAACTCAAGGATTTTTCCTTTGCGTATTCAAACTCAATCCGCGTTCAGATGAAGATGCTGGAGACCAATGAACCCACTGTAGTATGCATACTGGTTCAGTAGATGGCAGTGTAGGTTTGCAGAGAGGCAGCGCTGCTACAATACATGCATGAAGAAGAAATACTTTTACAAACAACAATGGCGAGTGGATGCACAAAGATGCAGGAGTTTCTTTTTGGACAATAACTCAGCTCAGACAACAAATCTCTCGGGATAGTTTTGTCTGGATAATAACCGAGCACCGTAATCAGCACACGTGTTACTCTGAAGACGGCCATGAAGCTGTTGTTGTTCCTGGTATGCACATGCAGCCTTCAAAGAGAGTACATGTAGTGACGCCCTGGAACACTATGATTGTGGTTTACACAGCACTGCATGGAGGGGCATGTTGAAACTCTCCACTCTGGACACTGGTTTCAAAAGTTTCCAGAGTCGGGCAATCCGCATTAGCCTTGCAGAGCAGACAGACCTGCCTGATTCTGAAATCCTGCAGGTCCGTCTTGCCAGCCTCCGTTGTCCAACGAATTCACTCGGCTAAATTCTTAACGGCCCAATCAGGGAAGAGAGGCGGGAGCAGCAGAATGCGGACGTGACGACAACCGGAGGTTGAGAACCGGAAGTTGACAACGGACACGCTGATTTGCCTATTGTCCTCATGGCTACCTAGTGAAACTTGGCGAAATCTGCCCTCCTCAGAAGTTTACTTGTAGGGATTGTCTTTGATGAGGTTTATGTCACATATAAGTGTTAATTG
Organism: Scarus forsteni; assembly: GCA_036419115.1. NCBI lineage: Eukaryota > Metazoa > Chordata > Actinopteri > Labriformes > Labridae > Scarus > Scarus forsteni. Next base: position 5,579,033 of record JAZDUH010000037.1, read on the forward strand.
AATTATCTGTGTGGTACAATTAAGTGTAAGACGATAGTAAAAGGCTGTTAGCCGCGAAGTTAGCGGCTAACGGCCAATGGTCATTAACTGTTGTTAGCTGTTAGTGGCTAAGTTAGCCGCTATGGCTAATATCCATGAACTGTTGTTAACTGTTGTTAGCCATTAGCTGGTACATTAGCCGCTATGTATGTTACATTATAGGAGGCAACCCTGCTTGACGTGGATTGGTCTGTGATGAATGTGACAAGCCAAACGATTGTTCAATCACAAGCTTGTGTTTTTTTTTTTAAAGGTCTGCCCCTGAAAACAAATTCAAAGGGCTCCTACCCAGATGGACCAGTGAAACATTTCTGTGGCAGATATATTGAGCTGTCCATCTGGCTTGTCAGGTTAAATCCCTGTAGAGTTCTCATGTAAAGGCATAGCCAAAACGCAATGAAAATATATCAGATTTGACCTTTTTAGGCCTCGTGTAAACGGCCCCTAAAAGGCAATGCTTTGGTGGACATGTTGCAGAAATTAAAGGTAACATTAGTTTTTACAGAGGAAACAAAAATCCCAAGTTAAACCAACACTATGTAGCTTTTCAAACATAATATAATCCTTCGATATTCATTGTGATGGTCCACCACTTACAATGAGTTCAATGAAACCTCTGTCGTGGTCTGGAGTGGTCTGTATCCCTTTAACTGGTGCAATGTAACTTCGAGGTGGATGGTGGGAACCCTGCCACACTAAAAAGCTACAAGTTTGGACTGCTTTACGGCATACGTCACTTCCCCCGATTCCAGATTCGTTTAAAACACCGAAGTCTCGGCGAAAGCCAATCGCGGAGCTTTAACCATGACGGAGGAAGCAACGTCAGGAAGAGAAAAGTTTTGTCGGAGGATACAAAGCAACGAAAGCGAGAGAAAAACAAGCTGAATGCTCGGACCAGAATAAACATCGGTTCGGCGTTCACTCGCTGGCGTGAAATAAAAGACGAGGAGGGATGTCCGACTACTATCAGGTATGTTCCTCAAAAAACTTGACAGGAAAAAAGTACAGCACAACAAATCCAGAACGTACCAGTATGTAGTTTTGTTTAGACCTATTTTAAGTGTGTGATATCGCCAGCTCGTCGTTGTCTTTACTTTTATTCACTTTATCGCTTCAACAGGACGGGGGCGACTTCACGGTAATAAAACCAAGTTGAACTTAGCAATTTTTTACATCGTCATTCAGTCAAAAATAAATACATTACCTCGTCGCTACCCATCCTGCAAACAGCCGCTGAAGACAGAAGAATACTTTGTAGCGAAGTCCTGGCTTCTGTGATTCGCCTACAAAACAAATGCACGCGACCGGCAGATCTGTATCCTTACGACAGTATGCGCGTGCTAGAGCTCATGGGTAGTTGAGTTCTCTCTCCGGTCAAGCGAGGATCCTCCGTAGTGCTGCTTTAAATTGCTGTATAAATTACACATAAATTTTGGCTATATTTGAAAATAACTAAGTTAAAGTGTCTTAACTCAAAAACAGGTTGGATTCAGTCAGGTAAACCAAGCAAAATACATTTTTTTAATTGTCAAATGACAGAAATTTGCAGTCAGTTACATTGGACAGTACAAAGTGCCATTTTATGTGAATGTGGTAATGCTCAGGATTGTTACTAATCAGTTCTCTGATCAGTAACCCCACTACTTTTTACTTAATAATAGGGCTGTCAACTCTTACACATTGGACGTGAGACTCGCGCACTCAATTGGCTTCACACTCTCTCACACCACACCTCTGATTTCTCACACTTAAGTCTTTGGAACAAATCCCAGGGGTTACGTAGGGGTTGTGTACCCCCCCTTCCATAAAATTGTCCCCCAAGAAAATCCCGTTAACATTGTCACAAAAAAAAGTTTTCCAACGCTATAATTACATTTGGTGACAGTGAAGTACAAGTTATGCTACTTCTAAAGAGATTGTTTGACAATTTAACTACTGAAATAGTCCAACCCTACACAGTGGTTTGGTCCAGTGTAGCTCCTGCCGCTCACAAACACACACAGAGACACAGACAGTGCACTGGAGATCACGATTGGGTAGTTGTATTAAATCACGAAACAGTTAAGGTCTTTATCACTCCACTTGTTTAACAAGCACACTCAGAACATGAAAAGCAACCTCTCAACTCCTTTTGTCCGAAGTCTGCCAGCATGTTTTAAATAAACACAGCACAGTATTTAAGTTAGTTAACAGGGTGCTAAATGTTAGGCTAAAACTGTATACGTAGCACAGCTGTTCTTCTTGGCTTACAGTGAATCTGTTAATTGTCCAGAGATTTTCAATGCTGCAGATGCTTCCTCTCCTCCGCCTGATACAGGTTTTAACAGTCAGAGAATCTGACATCCTTGTCCTCTTATTTATGACACAAATATGGCACTTCTTTTTCTCTTGTGAGATATTATTGTTCAGATTTATAAATTAATTTATGTAGGCTATTATTACTTTGAGTTTAATGTTGTATTCTAGATTTATTGATTTAAAAAGAAAGAAGTGATAACTTTGATTTAGATGTTCTCTTGAACAATTCCAGTTTCTGAATATATTCTGATTGTTAATTCCCACTCCCAAATGTCCTCTAATTGAATTCCACACTTTTCTAACCCAATTTTTTACTTGAGATGCCTGTTATACTGGATATTTAGTTCATAGTGTTGTGGACTTGTAGCCAAAATATTCATGCTGAAACATTTTACATTTACTAATATATATAAGATCTAGGCCAATTATGCATATTCAATCACACTTTATAATTTAATTCTGTTCAGATTTGTGTATTTTTAAGTTCTGTGACATAAACAGAGTTTGTGTTGTTGTTGCTTGTTGACAGTTTGGTAAACATTTGTGAAGAGTAGTTTGATGTAGTTTGGTTGCTCCTCAAAGTATTTCTGTTCGCAGATAGCAAATGGAGGCAAGGACAGTGGGTACCTCAAAAATCTGGGAGCAAGGAACAAAAAAAATAAAGCTCAGACAGGAGAAGGAAGCAAGGGGTCAACTTGTCACACAATTCTTCCAAATACGAGGTGGGTCTCTTTGTGGTTCATGTGTTGAAAAATGTTCTGGAACATTAGCCTGTTGTCTATTCCTAACTTTGTCCATAGTTTTTGAGCTAGCTCCCTTTTCTCTTCATATTAGCTCATATTTCTGAAGAAAACCCAGGAGTTTTCATTGTTGTTTTAGTTAAATAATCAATGCAGGCACACCTCTGAGGAAGACAGTGTGCTAAATAAATCAATTATTATGGTGAAAAAACATTAAAATATATGAAAAATGTTTCTGGAATAAATCTATATCTGAAATATAATGTTTGGTTATTTACTAAGTTTGACTTTGGGCTGATTTTATTAATTATTTTCATTATCATTATTATGTATTTATATAATTTTTATTGTTTGCTTGTTATATATTGTTCTATTGACGATAATGTTCAATTAACAATAAATCATAAAAGGCAATAGACCATTTTGTTGTGAGCAAACTTGCTGTCCAAAAAGAGATTATGACACACCATTAGAAAAAAATTGGCCTCTGACCCAAATGAGATCGACATCCCTGATCTAGGTCTCAAAATATAGACATGCCCTAAACTGCTGTTGGCAAAATGACATAGTCTGTTCTGTCAAAATAGGGCCCATAATTCATGAAATAATTTATGTTTGAAAAAGCTCATTTATGAATGAAACAGTGGTACAAAATAACAATTTTATTATGGGAAATACTGTATTAGCATACAGTACTTCAGATATTTCACAGTGCCAAGAGTGTGACTATGTTTAAGCTCTACCACACAACAAACATGTCCCATTGCTCTGATCAGTAATAATTTACATTATGTTGCCATTGTTTTGTTGTTGCCAAAAGGGCATAAATTTGCAAAAACGGGGTTAAAAAAGGTAAAATGGTCCAAAAGTGGGAAAAAAGTGTATGAATAGAGGTAAAAAAAAAAAAAAAAAAAGGCATGAAATTGCAAAAAACAACATCACAATGCCAAAATGTTCTATACATTTTGGGCTAAAAATATTGAACCTTCTGCGATTTGAAATTTGCAACAAGCCATATTGCGATTTGATCTAATTTGCAATTAATTGTTCCGCCCTAGATTGAACTAGTTCCCTTATGCATGTGGATATTTCTGGAATAGCGTTATCCTTCATTTCTGAGACTCTTATCACATAGCCTCCATGATATTTTTTTTCTTCGGCTTCATTCTGATTACTATCCATTCTGTTAGCAGCAGAAATGCAATTTATGAGCAATCAATGTGTTCCAAGAGACATGCAATGGAATCAATATAAGTTCAAATGCCACAGCCTTGGAGGCATCCCAGCACTCCCTCACACATGAGATCAGCAGGTCGAGCGTCCGTCAGTTCATTCACACATCATTCTGTTTCTGTCCCACATGACATCTCATCATTTAAGTAATAGCTCCTCATCATCTGAAGGACAGGTCATAATTAGCTCCATTAATGTAGGGCATTAAAATCATAAAATAGATTAAAGGGGTTAAGGATAGAAATATCCAGAGACTAAACTAAATTACTGGAATATGTCACAGGACCTTTTCCTCCTCTCCCACTAATGCTTATATCTGGTGAGATTCTTTTGTTTTCAATGGTAAATAATTTTTCTAAATCAATGATAATCAAACCAAAATACATTTTATTCTAAGAGCTGTATTTTATGACTACATTAGAACACTAAAATCAACTTGAAAACCTAAATAATGAGGTATTTTCCTATGCCAACATCAACCAGGCAAATTTACTTTTCTATTGTCTGATATGAAAGTCTATGAAAGTGTTTATAAAATCAGCACATGATGCTCTGGAATTGTTTCAATCAGGAAACTGGAGCAAACTAATGGCATTAGTTCTGGCAGGACACAGAGTCAAGTTGCTGACATACTGTTATACCATTGTTAAACAACTGATCTAAAGCTAGCCTGCTATTGCTGACAGCCAGCTGATTGCCTCCAAGCTGCCATTAGTTAAATGCACTTAGACTGCTCTATTTTTCCTACTCTTCACTGCTCCTGCTGCAAGTTGCTTTGCAATACTCCTCCAATTAAGCCTTCCCTTTATGCTATTCTTTGACTAAATCAATGTGATGCTGACATTTATGCTTGCCTTGTGCTTTCCTTGTGGGCTGAAGGAGAGCGGGAACTTTAAAGTACAAAGTCAAGCCACACAGAATGAAGTTAATGTCAGTTGGACAACACTGATGCTTGTTGGGGATGTGAAAAATATTTTATGCATCCTTTAAAATGTCCTACATTTGGTCCAACATACTTGTAAATGCGAGCAAGAGTTAAACTCTGCTTACCATCACTACTCTCACTTAGAGCTGTGTTCAGCTCTGTTGGGTCCAGCTGCTTCCTCAACAGACTAGACTCATGTTGTACAACTTGCACCCCCTTGGAAATAGCTGTCTGTCGCTCAGTTTGCATGATGTCAGAACACTGGAACTAACTGTGGCTGCATGAAGTTAAATAGCGGAGTGACCCCAAAGTATTTATAAACAGCATATAGCAGTGTCAAGCTTCGGTAGGCCCAAGTCAAAGTGGTACCAGTGTGATACCAATGTATCATGTCCAAAATGGCTTAAGTTTAAAATCTATCAATAATTAGTCAGGCGTCCATCAGCAAAATGTTATACTTCACCAGCACAATGTTTCTCTCCATTTTAGATACATAGATTTACGTTGAATACAGCAAAATTCTGGTCAAAGTCAGCTACTATATGATGATGTGTACATGGGCCTTTATATAACTGTATGCGAATCAAGAAGAGAGTTTCCAAGATATTTAAATCAACCTGACTATCACCATATACCATGGCCAAAGTCTCTTAAATCCCTTGCCATGTCCATTCTAATTCTTGGTTTAAATCTAAGGTCGTCTTGATCTTGTTTGAATGCCTAAATGCATTAA
>JAZDUH010000037.1:5595000-5672500 GCA_036419115.1 Scarus forsteni
TTTTTTCCCCCACTATTTGTTCATGTCAAGCTGTCTCTCCATCCTTCCACAACAAACGCATAAAAAATAAATATGGACATTTCTCAGTCAGTGAGTCTGTGACGTTGAAGGTAAAGCAACTTTCTAATTCCAAAGCGGTAGCCTCAGCTACACTCCAAGAATCGATTGATGGCTTAGCATGTACACACACACACTGCTCCAACACACATACACTCATATTACACAGAAGTGGTTCAACCAGGGGACAAGCTGAGCTGTTAAATAAGATGGGGAAGAGAAATGAAAAGCAGAAGCAGAGGATCCAGATGAGAAAGGCTGAAGAGTGGATTTAGTCAAACTTCAACTCTCTCTGGCATGGAAGACTAATCACATAACTATCTCAGCTTTATTTACCACTCACTTCTCAACCCCGGATGTCCTTGATTCTTAATATGAAAGGGAAGAAAAGAAAGAAGAGGGGAAGAGTTTATTCTTTCTCCAAATCAACTTTTTAAATAACTTGACAGACATGGAAGGTAAACACCCAAGGGACTCACTTAGGACTTATTTGAAAGAGAAAAAATAACTTATTGGAGATGGGATCAAAATGTCCTTGTTGTCTCAAAAGAAGACATTCACATCGGCATGGTCATTATGTTCTGAAGTACCAAAATTCTCTCTATCTCTGGCTGTAAAGGAAAAGTTCAAGTGGCCAATCTTGGTCATTCATGTTATGTGACATCTGTTTGACTCTAAGTTGAAAAAGGTTAATTTTCCGATGATCAACTTTGATTTTTCAGACTTAATTTATTTTTTGTACTGTTCGTACAAAAAAGAAAACAGGGCTGTTAAAAGAAAACACTTGAAATGCCAAGTTTGCAAACCTGTCTAGTGTCATCTAGGGATGAGCACCACATTTGTTTTGAAAAAAAAACCCTAATAATTCTCAAATCTCACCTGAGGTACTCCAACTGTTTAAACCTTCACATAGGCATTTCCAACACTGTAGGACAGGCATTATCAGAACTGTGGGCAACTGTCCTATTTTGCACTGTTAACGAATCCATGAAAAAAAAAAAGAAATACATGCAGTCAAAATCATAACCTCCTTGGTGGAGTTAATAAGCACACAAGCAGAGAAATGGACCTCCAAAACAAACTTAAAAACACACACACGCACACACACAAATAAACAATTTTAAATTAAAAATGTTAAGCTTTTTATTGTGGCTTGACTACATGAAGTAAACCATTAATTACAGAACGTGTCAAGATGATCAAAACCATTAATGCTAATAAATAACATCAGGTTCATGGTTTAAATCCCACAACATCAACTTAAGGTTGCATTTAATGTCTAAAAACAACCAATGAAGAACCAGTCACATCATCAGCATCGCTTGAAAAATGGACAGGAACAGCCTCAGTGCAGGGGTTTCTGTTTTATCGGTGTTTTTTGTCTTTCTCTTTTGAATAGAATATGACTAAGTGTCATTACATGTCCCCATGTCAAAAACTGGTTCATATTTTCTGTAAGTTTTTGATATGTGGTGATTGAAAAAGCTTAAACAACCTCTGGGTGTAACCAAAGAACCAAAATGAAAGTGATCTTCACCAAATGAGGACAAAACTAGTAAAGTAAACCAAGAAGCTGTGCACTGTGAATTTGACCAAATGCAACAACAGGAGTAAGCTCTGAGATACAAAAATCATATTGCTCCATGTCTTGATGTGTCTAACTGGGTCAAAGAAAATACTGGGCTGGAAGGCAGGAGCAAAGACCGAAACTACTGCCCAGTGTTGTGGCAAAAAGCAACATTACACAACATTTGACAGGCTTTGGTCTGTCTAAAAAAGGACACCTTGAAAACCAAATGAAAAATCCAAAGATGTGGCTTTTTCACTTCCTGAACTAAACAGAGTTCATCACTGTTTATATGTGAAAGCAACCTCAATGACTACATGTTGTATTTATAGTTTTTCACGGTTCTTAACACACAATAATCAATAATTTGGCACAGTTTGCAAAACCCTCACTTCAAGTACCAATTGCTCGGCCCAATTTGTCACATCTAAACACACCCTTTCCTGCATTAGACTCTGACTTTCCTGTCAATTACACATGACCTTGTTGTCAAAGCTTTACACACAATGGTCACACACCCCCCAATTGAAATATCAAAGCATCAACCCACAACACACAATGATGCAAATCTCTAAACACCCAGGTCTGGGGAGCAATTTTCAATCAGAAGAACTGCAGCATGAAAGGGCCTTGAGCCTCTGCTTTGTTTCATGAGCACTGAACATTGGACAACGACAACCAGAGAAGGAGAGGGGTAAGAGTGAGAGGACCTTTTTACTTTTTTTTGTTTGTTTGTTTACGTACATTTTCTTTAGAAATGCCTGTGCACTGAAACTCTGTTAATAAAACAACGATTTGCTGCATACCTGTGTGATATTTTATGTTTGAAGCAGTGGGCCTACACAGACATTTTCAAAAAGGAAAAATGGGTAATTCTTATGAGTCATTGCCATTCACATTGTGTGTTGCATTTCTATAACTGTGTTTTCAATTTTGCACTTCAGTGTGCTGTGAATGCTTGGTAGTGTGCAGCAAATGCTGAGCTGTGACTGGTATGTGTTTGTCATTTGAGAATGTGGCTGTGTGTACCAAAGGAGAACACGAGTTCCATTTTGTGAACAGCTAAAAGATTTGATGGCAAAGATTCATCTTGAAAAGGGAGTGTCAGGCTTAGCATTTTGTGTGTGAGATTTTCAGGTTTGTGTGTACAATTTGAAGGGATCCGTTAATGTTTTAAGAAACATGTGTTAAGAATTGTGAAAAACTGTAACAGTGTATACAAAAAAACTGACAATGTACATATAAGGACTTGCCAGCATTTTTGTACAATTTAGCAAGAATCTAAGAGTGTTTTTCCTGTAATTTAATTATGATTGAAAGAAAAAAAAACTCCATTCTGGGTGCTGAAGAGTTTTTATTGGTTTCTGAGACTAAGTATGTACGATTACCACAGAAATGGTATACAGTAACATACTTTGTGTATGGATACAAACTTTTTGAAAATTCAAAGTGTAAATTTTAGTCGTGACAAAATGTGTTCTTTGTAAAGAGAAAAAAATACATATAGGTTGTGTTTGTTATGATCTTAAATTTTCATCCATAAAATATATTATGCCCGTATTAGCCAATCTTGCCTATCAGTAAAACTATTTACCACTGCCGACAAAATCTGCCCATTTATCAGCCTTTTTAAAAAAGTACACCTTCCAGCAAAGTTAGAGTAAAGTATTTTTTTTAAATAAAAAAAGTTACGGTAAAAGATGAAAAGCATTTATATTAAATCATTAAAGACAAAGTTATACTTTTCATCTGAGACCTATCTTCAAGTCCAAGCATCTTTTTGTTAGTCTCTGTTCTCGTTCCTTCTCTTCCACAATAGTCCTATTGTGTCACTGAAAAACAAAGGAGCATGGAAGAAGTAATGGCAAGGAGAAAAGGAGAGGGAAGCTAAACAAGCAGAAAAGGAAATGGAGGTTTGCAGACATCCAACAAGTACTGATCAAAATTCAGAAGGGGATCAAGTGGATATGAAGTTTGCTTCAAACAACAGACCCCGACCCCCTCCCTCCCTCCGCCCCTCCAAGCTCTCTTATGCCTCAATTCTCTTTGCCCCCAGGGCTCTTATCATCCCTCCCTGTTCCTCATGCCAGCATCTTGTTTTCACACCTCCTCCAACCACAGCCCCATCTCTGTTTCCCTTAAGGCCACGGGGAGCTCTCTGCTTTGCTCTGTTTGCGTCTTACGCCCCTCTTCCCCACTCTGCTCTTACTTGCCGCTTTCACTCACCCGTTCCAACTTCCCTGAGGCTCTTTGCTTCCTCTCTCCCTGCAACTGATGAAAGGAGAAATAAATGAAGGAGTGCATGTTAATTTGTGGTGGCTACTCCTGACAAGCTTTAATCAGAACGAGGAATCATAAGCCAAATCATCAGAATACAGAGGCAGACAGTGTGGGGAAGATTTAAGTCAAGGGCGGAGGTTTGAGGATATCAAGGACACTGTTTTTTTTTTCTTTACCGTAGATTTCCTCAAAATCAACTTTGCTTATTTCCTGGGTGTATTTGTTTAAAGATAAAATGTGACCTTACCCAAGTAAACAATTACACCTTGAGCTACAGTTATGCCTGACCAAAGTGACAGATTGATCAAATGTTCTATCAACCATCTTGTAGTGTTTTTTTCCCCTTATATTCTTATATTCAATTCCCTAATTTTACACATGAGAGTCTTAAATTGATCCTGTAGTGATGAATTGTGAAAACATTTTTCAGAAGCAGTCCTGAGTTCATGTGGTAATATTCTTTATAGGATGATCCCTTTTTTTAATGCAGTCACCACCTGAATAATTAAAGGTCAAGGGTATACAATGTAGGTTATGAACTTGCCAGTTATGTAAAGAGATTTCTCAGCATTCTCCAAATCTCTTGATGATATTATGGAGCAAATGATTAAATCCCCAAATGCCTAGCAAATTAATGTTGTGAAATGCTATTCTTAGACTGTTATACTATTTGCTCACACAGTTGTTCACAAAGTTGTGAACCTTGCAAGGTTAACACACCAGATGGACCATTCAAAATATTTCACCAGACCATCTGGTCAAGAGCCAGTACTAGGCGTCGCCACATCATTTATCCGTCTCGAAGTTTCACTATAAGCGACATCATATATCATATAATTTTTTCACTCACGACACTATTAACACACTCCCAGCTGCATCCCGCAGCAGCCACAAAACACTGCAGCTGAGCAGTCCGCTTAGGCCAGCAGACTTTCCTCACGAGGTCCGGTTCCGGCGAATTAATTTCTCTGACATTAGTTCACTCCGCCTGGAACTCATCGCCCTAGTCCGGGATGAATAAGCTGATTGGCTGTCTGCACACAGGTACCATCACCTTGAACACACGCTGATTGGCTTTTGCACAGCCACACCGACTTATCGGAATAGATCAACTTTTTTTTGGTGAGAGTGATACGCCGCGCATCAGTGGGGTTGCCGCCAGGTGTGACGAAGGAGAGTGATCGCCGAATAGTCTGTACGGTGACTTTGAATGTCGGGTGATTGGATGATACTCAGGGGATATAGAAGCATGTTCGAAATGAACTAAACATTGTTCCATCAGGCACATTGATAAAAGGCATATCAGACAATGTTAAAGCTCTTCCAAATGACTAAACATGAGCCACTTTGTACAACAAACTCCTATCAAAGCCTTTCTGAGATGCTGCTGTTACACCCAATGATGATGTGTGATCCAATTACCTGGGAACTTAATTGGAATTGTAGTTTGTAATTTTATGGAGTGTCTGTGGCTTTGTCTGGAAATTTGCTCTGACATCAATTGTAAGGTTGGGAGTTTGAGTTTGTTCCAACTGTCTTATGTTAATTTGCTCTTGGGCGTGACTTTTTCACCTGAAGTTGCTCCCACTGCTGTGTCAGTGGTTTGTCAATGGGTGTGGAAGGGCACAGATGTGAATGCTGGTACTGATCAATGACTTGCATGGGCACTTCAGTCATCATCATGGGTATGAACAGGTAGTTGTAGAACGGTCAGAAAGACCAGATGAAAGTGATACAAACTGAAGTTCATTTATCTTTTTGTCCATGTCATTTAGTCTACCTTTTTACAGTGCCCTCTCATAACCCTAATCCTACTAAACAAGTCACTTTGATGTAAAAAAGAAAAAAGTCTGTGGACATCATCTCACCAAAATGTTACTGTTTTTGGTGTCCTTGTCAGAAAGTGTTAATCTACACAGGCCTACACAGGGCTTCAACCAATGGCCCATTTGATTCAATGGAGGTAAAGATCTGGAAATGATCTTAAATACCAGTATTTTCAACAAACAAAAATGATATATAATTTGTTTCAGTAGCGTTTAGGCTTCTGTTTAATTAACTCATATCTGTCAAAAAATAATTTAACCACTAACATTAACTATTTTTATTCTGTATTACTTATCAACAGGCCACTAGCATAAAAGCCATTTCCTTCCCAGCTGTGGCTCTAACTTGAGTTTTTTAAAAAGCAATTCAGACCTCTTAACTTAACTGCTCTTTCCATCTTTTTTGTCACTCATCAGGTAATCATGCCAGTCTCCAGAGGAAAATAAAGGTTTGCTCTTTGTCAATGGATGGTTTGATTCCTGTAACAAACCTTAAAAACTGTAATGGTTGAAGAAGTCCTGCTTAGTCTTACCTCTTTCTCACTTTCTTTTCTTCCACCCTATCTACTTCCACACCTCTTATTCTTATCAGAGCTGTGAAATCCAACAGGGTGACAGACTTGAGGAGGGGGAGGTGAAAGAAAAAGATATCTGTTTTTGTCTTTAGCCGCCAATCATGTTTTTTTCATGCGTCTGTGCAAGTGATAGTCAGGGGCCATAGGCATTATGTTTTGTCTGTCTGTGAGATTGTAGTAGACACAATATCTCAAGAACACGTATGTTATTTTATCCAAACATTGCACCATCATTCACTCTTTTCCAACAATGAACTGATGAGTTTAGAAGTTATTCAATAAATCAGTCATCCAATGTTTATTTGTATTGTACAAAATCATAACAAATACTATCTCAAGACAGTTTAAAAAGAGTAGGTTGATGTCATGCTCCTCATTAAAAAAAAAAAAAATTGCTTTTGAAAAAAAAAGTCAATATCATTAACTGTGGCTCAGAAAAAGGAGGACACAAATGTCTTCCAAAGCAGGCTGGACCTGACTGGCTTGACATGGCTAACCTTAAAGGTGGGATGGATCTGCATGGGCTTGGGGAGCTTGAGCCGGACAGAGATGGGGTTGAACACTACTTTGCAACCATAATCACATTGCTCACTGAAGTCGCATCGCGTGTCCATAAATACCACATTTTGGTCACTGTCACCGTTGCTCAGTGATGTCCTGTCTGCTCGAGTTTCACTTGGATCAAATCATACATCATATAATAGGATGCAAAATCTGCCCTATTTTAGCACCTTATCCTCAATGGATCTGCTCTAATGATATGCAGGTGCAAACACGCCCACGCAGTTTGGCATCTGAGCACACTTTGCGCCTCCGACCGCAATAATTCCCATGGCATATAGGTGGCTCTTCCCCGCAAACTCCAAGACTGACATCTCCTCTTTTACACTGAGCAGCAAAAACAAACAACGGCACAAGAACAATAAGCAGTAAAAGCGAGGTACAAGACGCGAACTTGCAGCTATAGCGAGTAGTTCACCTCAACTGAAGTGCTCTAACAGGTCAAAAAATAATAATGCAGGCGAGTCATGCAGAGATGATGGGGGTCATGAGTCAGATTGCTGCTGCTGCTCTTGAGGCCAGGAATGCTTCTGGGTGTAAAGGGGGAAATCAGCCTTAGCCACCTGCCACATGATGGCAATTAAGAGGCAGGAAAGAAAAATAATTGTAATTCATGATGACCTTATTTGGCATTCACGTTTTGTTGTCGTTTTCACTTGTTTCCAAAAATGGTTCAGGCTTTATATGTTGATTTATTTATTATTTATTATATTGTCCTAATGATATTAAATAATAATAGAAATATTTGATGAATAAACAATGTAAAAAAACAAATTGTCACGGAGCTGTCCATGGTCCTGAATGTTTTATACTGATCTATTTATCTTAGAACAGAGTTGTCCGTTGTCCTGTCTTTAGGTCAACATAAAGCCCACTCTGACCGACCACTGAGGCCGCTGAATTACTATTAATAGGATGAAAAGTTGAGTTGCATATATTTCCCGAGTTTGTTTTGGGTATCACTGATTTCACCCCTTACTCAGTGAAGCACTTGGCATTCAGCAGACAACCCTTACCTCCTGACACACACCTGCCAAGTGGATAAATATCAAAGTATTAATTGTGCCCATTAAAAAAAACTTCAAATTATTTATGACCACAAAGTGGTCAAAGGACCATATGTCCATGTCGTTTTTTTGTCGTCTTTTTCTGTTGTTCATCCCATTTGCTTGTTTTTTATTTCTTTTGGCCTTTGTTATTGAAACAGCCAATACAAATGCCGAAAATACAATTCAAATGAACGAAAGGTGGTCAAGGGGTCATTGGCTTTTTAACAGACTGTACTTGGACAAATTACTCATGTTTGCTTACAAATGGTGAAATATTTGAGAGACAAACAGTATGCTTTATTACTGTTATCCTTGATGTCATCTAGTGGCACAAGGATCATGCCCTGGCAACCGCTATCTGCAAATGATTTCAATGTGACTTAAATCAAATGTGATAAATCCTTTCTTGTGCGCACCTGCTATCTTGCGAGCCACGGTGCCTTCGCCTGGCTACAATCACTACTGCCATGATCAGCGGAGAGTCCTGTTATGACAGCCCTTATAAAGACTCTGCTCCACAGTTACCACCAACTCAGTGCAATTTCCAAACATTTTGAGGAGAGAGAAAGTGAGAGAGTGAGAAAGAGAAATTGCGTGGATTTAATACACAGGTCTCACAGGCGGTAATTTGCACCGCTCAACTGCTTGTGGCAGTTAGCACTGGTCTTTGAGGATTAGGTGTTCTTTGCAACGAGGCTCATTTGCATAGGAAAGGGGCAATTTTACGTTGAATTTATGAATATTCCCTAATTTACATGCATGCAAATTGGACCAGCACAGCCAGAAGTGGCAGTGCAGTTTGGTTTTAGTTTGCATGCATTTCACCCTTTGCGTTACTTTGAGGATTGCACGCTATTTTTTTCTGTCATTTGCAAAAGCAATGCAATCCATTTACTCTCTGAAATTGTACTGTTTATTGTCCCCTTCAACAATGAAGAGAGATTTTTTCTTCTGCTTCTTTACCCATCAATATAGTATATTTTATCACCAGTTGTACTTTAGAGAGGCACATACCAGACAATACACGACTACTCCTATTCAAATTGATTTTATGTAGCACATGTTTACAAGTTTGACATTCAGGTGAAGCGAAATAAAATGCCTGAATTAAGGTTAAAAACGTGCAGTGAGTAAAATCCACTCCTGGTTGGCGTGGCCAAGTCCAAGCAACTTAATCTTTTGACTGTCTGTGTCACAAAATATTTCCCTTAAAGACTCATGATTACTTACAAAGTAGCCTTTCTCTGGTACAGACTTGGCAGCACTACAGTACGAATATAATTTTTCATGCCATCCTTCACAATCACTTTAGTGTGCTTTCAAAACACTGGAGCAGCAGTCTTGCCGGCACCAAAGTTGACTCTAATGGACCAGACAGTACTAATTGTACATACCCTTTATTGGAAGATTAGAGCAGAGTGACAGGGTTATTCTGGGACAAACATCACATTGGCTGTGAGGCTACAGATCATGCAGTCTTGGTTTAGACACCTAGTTGACAGGAAGCCAAAGTAGAGAATCTAGTGTTACGCAGTGTACACTTTTAATTAATTTGATAATGTTTTATGTCTGAAATCAACTCTGTTTTACTGACCTCTTTTTACAGAGGAACATGAGACCTCATTTTGGGGTTTGCAGGTTCAGTCTTTACCTCTTTTATGACTGTAGACATTACATGTTCTGTGTTTATCAATGTTGATTTTTTTTAAAATACAGTGGCAATATCAACATTTATGGTGGAAAAGATAAAGACAAAACTCTAACACTGAATCTTCAAAACAACAGCGACAAAAAAAAGATAACAGAGGCTATAGAAAAGAACCAGATGTAGCAATCAAATAGTACTCTTTTCTCTTTTTTAAACAACAAAATATGAGTTAAAGAGATATTTATTAACTTGATGCAAAACATAAACATAGTTATTGCTACTTCTACATTATTGATTACCCGAAATGTATGAAAAATATCAATGTGCAGTTCAGGTTCATCCAGTACAGGCCAAAAGTTTGGACACACTTTTTCATTCAATGTGTTGTCTTTATTTTCATCAATATTTACATTGTAGATTCTCACTGAAGGTATCAAAACTATGCATGAACACATGTGACATTATGTACTTAATCAAAAAGTGTGAAATAAATGAAAACATGTCTTATATTCTAGTTCCTTAAAGTAGCCACCCTTTACTCTGATCACAGCTTTGCACACTCTTGGCATTCTCTTCATGAGCTTCAAAAGGTAGTCACCTGAAATGGTTTTCACTTCTCAGGTGTGCCTTGCCAGGGTTAATTAATGGAATTTCTTGCCTTATTAATGGGGTTGGGACCATCATTTGTGTAGTTCAGAAGTCAGGCTGATGCACAGCCGACAGCCCTATTAGACACTTTTAAAATTAATATTATGGCAAGAACCAATCAGCTAAGTTAAGAGAAATGAGTGGCCATCATTATTCAAGTGAGAATCTACATGTAATTAGTGATAAAAAAAAAGAAATCACATTGAATGAGAAGGTGTGTCCAAACATTTGGCCTGTACTGTAAGAGTACATTATGAGCTAAATGCTTAACTTTCCCTGGAACATTAGACATGTCAATTGCACAGTCTAAACTTGGTTTCTTCTATTTGAATGGAACAAAGCAAAACAAAAACAATCATTTGTCTTTAGCATTTCAGTGTAGAGTCTACAAAATATTTTCATTAATGCAAAGAATCAGACCCTGAATAATGTTTGATTATGCATGTATTACTTATAAAATGTCAGTAATAACTATTCTAATAACATATCATGCCTTATTTCATACACTGATAATTGCATTAAGTAAGGTTGTCTGGTCATAATCATTTGTGAATTTTTAATAGTGTTAATAACATACAAGTATTTTGAAGACAGGTCATTTTCCACTTAATGTAAGGTCATCAAAGATAAAGTGCAGTCTGCTGGAATATAGGAATACCCACATTTCAGATGTGTGAGTACTCCTAAATTTCATCAGATTTGTCAACTCTGATGAAATTTGAAACATTGCAGTAGATATAGTAACTAACATTTATCATAAAGTCAGGAATTGGGTACTATCAATCCATGTGCATTGCTTTTACTCAATAGGAATACATGCATGAATTTATACTTTACTCATGCATTAATTAATAGTAACTGAACCAATAACACTTCTTATTAAGATCTCATGTCTCACACTGTAATAAATTACCAGCATTTCACAATAATTTACAGTATTATTTTACAGTAACTTGTTGTAATTAAGTTTCCCTGTAATACCCCAATGAATACCTGTAAAACTACAATATTCTTGATATTACAGCAACACAGAAAAAAAAATGCAAGGACTTCACAGCATTCAATAGTAATATTACAGTGAAACATTGTATTCAAATATTCCTTGGTAAGTCATGATGTAATCGAACTGCAAAGCTATGGTCAGTAATCCTGTTCAGAAACACTTTTTGTCATACTGGGTGAAATGGTCCTTCCATCCTGAGAGTAGTCAATTATGTATTCAGAAAAAAAGGAAGGAAAAGAGTCAGATCTCTGTGGCCGCTGCAGCCAGTAAATACTTTGACCAATCACTGCCTTTCGGTCCGAGTGGAACTGCTGGTTTTAGTGATGTGTCTAAAGATTCAGGAACCAATGCTTTTTAGTGAGTCAAAAGAGCCGACTCCCATTGTTTTCCTGCTTTAAGCACTCACAGTGCGCACAGAGCCAAAAGAGCCGGCTCCCTGAAATGATCCGAGCTTCCCATGACGAGCGTGTTTCCTGCTTACAGACGTTTAACGTCTTACAGTATGACAGTCTGAGTTGCACTGCAGTCTAAATTAGAAGAAAACCAGGCGTTTTCTGGTAGCGCCATGTCCTCCTGAAAGCTTTTAGCCAACAGCTGAAGTCACGGAGCGTTTGGACCAATAGCGCGGCGCGTTGCTGAGCTGTGCAGACCGCCTGCTTCCGTCAACTCGCGCCAGCACCATTTAAGTGGCTCAGACTACAGCATCTTCGGAATTCTTCGACACTCTGACTGCTTTAAATTAGTTATTGAGGTGAGTACATTCGAAAAAATGTTTTCAACTTTGACGTAAAAAGTAATTTGGCGGTTGGTCTCAGTTATTTCAGACGTTGTTTACTTCTATTGCCATTTTCTATGCCATTACCCAGGACTGATTCTGAAATTTGGCCCTCTGATAAGACTGTGGACAGTGCTCTATGAAAGTAAGCAGTTATTCAAAGGGACGTATGAGATCTGTCGGCCATATATCGGCAAAATACACAAATATTATGTATTGATACACCTTCTCATTACTGCATTGGTATGTTCAAAAATCAAGGGTTTCATATTTGCAGGTGTTAAATGCATTTTTTTTTTTAACATCGGTTCCTCGAAAACATGCTGTAATACTGAAATAAACATTTTATTTATTCTTTTATTATGAGCAATGAGCTGAGTGTTTTGTTCTTTCCCTTTTCAAGGCCTGAATTGAACTGCACCTTAGGGAAACAATAAAAAAAGCCCTTTGACTCTTTGATAATGGTAAGAGTTCAAGTTCTTAAAAAGCACTTTTTCTTATTTTTTTTAAACAATATTCTAAAGGTTTTTTTCTCTATCTGTTTACAGTACTGGAAACAGCATCAGAGGAGACAAACCAGTGTCAAAAAGATGACAGCAAAAACATGCCGAAGATGGAATGAAACCTTGGCTGGAAACTTTTGGTATGTGTTATAATATTTTGGCCACTTAGATGGACTAGGTTTTAATGTTATTAAATGGAACTTAAGTCATGTGATTGTAATATGCAATCTGATCATTTTAAGCAGTGTTCTGCCTTAAGCTGCTTTGCACATTTAGTTAAAATTCAAAGCATGTGCAAAATAGAAAACTTTTTTCTTAGAAAAGGAGGGATACTTTATCTACATTTCTGCCATCACTGGTCTAGCTTGGTTATTTGCCTCCAAGAGTCCCTCAAAAATCTGGAATTTGTTGAAAAACCTGTCATTTATAAGAAGATTTTAATAAGAAAACATTTAGTTTATTAAATTTTCTTTCACTTTTTGTTGTTTTGACGAGGATGCTTATTATAGGTCCCTCTGCCTAAGTCATCCCCTATTCTCAAACTTCATGGCTACTTCATTTGTACTAGTGGGTATATTTTTTTTAACCCTTTAGACACTTGCCTTACTATTCAGAAGTATCTTTCCTTGTTGAATTGTTGAAAAACATAAAAACATTCAGCTAGAATTATCATGAAGAACCTATTAATGACTGGTAAAATAATAATAAAAAAAAATATATATATATATATGTAACCCTCACACTAACTCTCACAACATAATCTTTTTAATGTATTTTAATTTTTTCTGCCAGGTGAAAATATTAAAAAAAACAAACTAAAATGCCCTTAACATATCATATGTTTTTTTCTTCATATATCTTTAAATCCACTTCAGCCCTGCCCATAAGTATAAAGCTCTCAATAAGTTTCAGAATAATAACTTCTTAAATGTCAGTGTATGGAATGACATCAGTAATTTATGGAAAACAAACAAAAAGCAATAAAATTTGTGAAAGAATTGAAATAACTGCAATGTATTGAAAACAAATTTCAATGATAATCTGTATATATGTATATATATGTATATATATATATATATATATATATATATATATATATATATATATATATATATATATATATATTAGGGGTGCAACAATACATGTATCTGTATTGAACCGTTCGATACAGTGGCCACGGTTCAATACACCTTTGAACCGAACGATATGCTATTATGTATTTATTTATTTGATCAATTTCTGTCGAGGCGCTATGTGCTGAAAGTTCAGTGAATCTGCGCTCGACATTCGGGCTGCATTGTCGAGCACAGATCCGCTGAGCTGCGCGCGCAGCACCTCCCCTTTCATTCGGCTCAGAGCAGTAGAGATAGCTCTGATCCGGCTAAGCTGCTGAGACAGAAGAGGCTACGGGACGCTACGGCGCTGCTACATGGAGAATGCATTACCTTCAGCTGAAACTGAAGACCCTCCACTGTCATTCAGATCTGGCGTATGGCCCGCAATGCCACTACGAGCTGCCGCTGCCACAGATCGTGCTTGCTGTCTCTCCGTTTGGGACTACTTTAGCCTCCGTGTTAAGTACGACCCTGATGGTGAGCGTGTCGTGGACAAAACACAACAGAATGTCGGAAGTGCAACACGATTGTAAGCTACGTTGGGGGGAAACAACAAACGCCGACATCATCCCGGGGTTAAAACAAGTGGAACCAGACAGAAACAACAAGCAGCACACATGCTAAAGACTTTACCTGGGTCATTTAGACAGCCTTCAGCACATGATTCAAAGAGGGTAAAGGAAATCGACCGGGCCATAGCTACTTTTATTACTGTTGACATGAGACCCTATTCTGTTGTGGATAACGACACTTGATACACTTATAGCTAGTTCCTTGTAATATTTACTCTGCTGCTAAGAATGCACCACATAAGATGGGTGACTTCTCTATTAGATTCATTTAATTTTTACTTAGTCTTATTTTACATGGTATATAATGACTGTTTTTTAATCTCTAACAGTGCAATACACTTCCTTCCACATAAATATTTGTAGTAGTTATAGGTCACTTTTAACTGACAGTGTTAATCGATGTTTCTTGCATAGCCCTTGTATTCATATTTATTTTTTATACTATTTATTCTGGCCCTAATAATATTCATATTTTTAAACACTTATTCATTAACAATATCACTGTGTGTTGTTCCAATCCAGGAAGCCAGTGCAACAAAATTTCATTCCAAGTGCATTGCTGTGTAATTTGTGTAATGACAATAAAGGAAGTAAAGTCTAAGTGATGTTTTTGTTTTTTATGGATCTAAGAATGCACTGAAGAATGTGCCTGGTTTAGCTGCAAGAGTTACATTTAATTCAATTTAATGAAAATATACTCAGAGTTACAACAAATGTTGGTTATTTTAATAAACCACAAGTAAAAAAGGCATTGAAATTTCTCAAATTTGTATCGAAAATGTATCGAACCGTGACAGAAACGTATCGAATCGAACCGAACCCTGAATTTTCTGTATCGTTGCACCCTAATATATATATATATGTATATCTATATATATATATATCTATATCTATATCTATATCTATATATATATATATATATATATATATATATATATATATGTACATATATATATATATATATATATATATATATATATATATATATATATATATAGATGGATAGATATATATATACACACACACACACACACATATATATATATATATATATATATATATATATATATATATATATATATATATATATATATATATATATATATATATATATATATATACGTATATATATATATACGTATATGTATATCTTTTTTTTTTTCAGAAATTGAACATGATATCATATACACTGCATTTAAAGGGCTCAAGTTTCTGAAAATTATTATAAGCTTTTTGCTTATGATCAGGACTGAAGTGGATTCAAATATTAGTGGAAAAAGTTGCTAATAATACAAGCTTTGAAATTGAGGAGTCTTTTTTTTCACGCTGACATAGCAGGGAAAGTACAGATCCAAAACAACAGTGTTGTTACTCATAAATGGCCTGTCCAAATATGTTATTATCCCCACTAGAAAGCTCCACTTTGAAATCAGTAAATTAAAAATATTTTAGTTCTATTGTGTTTTTCATGAGATTGGTGACATCATCACATACACTGGTATTCAGAGGGTTAAACTCGTAAAATCGCTTATCAGAAATTAAGGACTTTTGTCTATCAGGTATGGGGGTTAGCCATGCACATGGTTTGAATCTTGATCTTGTACCAGAAAAAAAACAACAACATTTAAGTAGTTTGGAAAAATCAGCCAAAAGAAAACAATTACAAATCATCACACCATTGTATAATGCTTGCTTAGCATATTAATAATCAGATACTTGAGATAATCTTAGCCTACAGCTGAACTGTCAATAGAAGTTTCCAGTTTTACACAGAGTACTGTGAACTGTGATGTTGCAGGAGAGTGTGGGAAACAACACAAACCCACCCTGTGCAGTATGAGGAAACTTGTTTTGCAGTTATTATCTTGTTGTAGTATTTCTTTACTCATTATTGTCAAAGTTGATAAATATATTTATTGGTGTATTTCCTTTTTGTTGTGTTTTCTTCAAAATGCAGAAGGGATCAAGTCATTCCAAAGTGAAACCTACTTTGTCAACCATTGAGTCCAGAGATGATGGGATCTTTTATGTCTGAATGAGACTCTCTCCTGTCTTCAGTCAAGTCTTCACCAAGAGATTCAGTAAGAGGTAAGCAGTGATTTTGTTCACTTCAGCAAAAGACAAATGAAATGAAAACACAAACCTTAATCTGTCTCAGGTTCATTTTTCATGTGAGCAGATTAATTCATAAATAATAATAATAATAATATAGATTTAATTCCAGGAACTAGATGTTTTTTATCACAATCAGTCATTAACTTCAGGTTCCATGATAAATTAATAGTAAACTTTGATACTCTGTTTTTTTAAACAATAATTATAGTGTTTGGGCTGTTTTGAGTCTCTGTTTCGATTTTATGTGAATTGAATTAAGACCTGCAAACTTAACACTTACAAAGTCATTGATCGTGGCAGCTTATTTTTAACATCAAGTTTTGTTGATCTGGACATGTTTGGCAAACATTACATTGATCAGAATTTTGAAACTTTGTGTCAATTTTTTGCTGCAGAGAGGATCCTGCTAGTCCGAAGTGAACACCTGATGGACAACAGCTTGAGTCCTCCAGCAGAGCTTGTACCTACATCACCATGTGCATTTGAAACTCCACTCCATGTTTAAATGCTTTCTTCTACCAAGTCTGGACCGAGTGACTCATTACTCTAGATCATTCAGGGGCAAGTGACTGTTTCATGTTTATTCATTCCACCTTGGATTACCAGTCATATATGTGGGTATGCTGTGTGCTCAATACCTACACTCCTTTGTAAGTATAAAGACAATAGGATCTGTTCATTTTTTTTCAAAGATGTTACGTAACATTTTCTTGCTAATTATCTGTGATGATCTGTACCTGGGTTAAAATTTGGACCACTTTAAACAAACAGATTTAGTAGTTGCTAATGTAAAATCTATGCCATACCACTTATGTTTCTCATGTATTGTGCTGTATTTTTAATGGTAAAATACCGGCAGCTGTGGTTGCCAGGAATTTACCGTGAAATTTAACAGGTCAAAATAAAATGTTATACAATTTTACCATGTTTTTTATTGACATAGACTGTAATTAGGTTTACCATATTTCTGTTGTTTCTAAAATTATTTACCATAACAGGGTTTATCATATTTCTGTTAAATTAACATCAAATCACCATAAAAACGACTATATTATAACCATTGTTTTTGCATCAACATACTGTAAATATCAATGGAAAATATTGTTTTTTACAGAAAATTACCGTATAATGGTTTACAATATTTGTGTTTTATACAGTGATTTCCCGTGAAAAAATATGTTAATTTCAGTAAAATTTAAGGTTACCCAACCAACATACCGTATTGTCTTGTACAGATTCCCCATATTTTTTACGGTACATTCCTGGCAGCCACAGCTGTCGGTATTTTACCGTAAATTTAACTTTTTTTTTTTTACAGTGTAATATGTATTCCTGCTATGGCATTTTGTGGATGTTGCCTTTCTTACATATTAAAGTAAATTAGATGAAAAAAATAACATGTCTGTTTATGTTACTCTGACACAGCTGGGTGATTGAATCGCAGGTTTCGGCACACATTCTGCGCATTTTAAGATGGCTTTGCTAAGTTGATGACTAGGAAGTTGAATTTCTTGATTTCTTGAATTTCTTGTCAGTTATGAATAGCCTTTTTTCTAAATATATATGCCACAGGGCTAACAATGACTTTATTTCAGAGTGTGGTGGCTGTGGGGGGTTTGATTTTAATTGTACAGTGATCGTAAATTTACAGTAAATGTATGCTTCATCTGCATTACTTTCACAGCACACACTGTTAAAGTACAGGGCCCTGTTGTAATGATGTACAGCAAAAGGTTGTAATTCCCCAGTAGTGTACTGTAATATCACAGTAATTGCTTTGTCATTGAAACTGTGAAGTTACAGTATACAGTTGTGGTTTTACAACAATGCATTGTAATATCACAGGTGTGAAATTACAGTAAATTGTTGTGAGTACATTTCACAGTATAATGCTGTAATCCTTGCTGTGAAAGTAATGCAAAACTTATCTAATAATTTATTGTGAATTTACTGCGAAAAATTTTACAGTGCATATTAATAAAGTTTTTTGCTAAGTAGTATGCTTTTAAGCAGCATTATTAAAAGTTTGTTGGTACCTAATATTACGTCGACATCCTGTGTAGCTTGCAAGTCAAAATTTAAGTTTTCTCTTCGTGCCTTACCTATTACTACCTGTTACAGATATAGATATTCTTATGTATAGTACATGTCTCTGTGTGTGTCTAACTATCTATGTATCTATCTATGTTTGTATGTATGTATGTATGTATGTATCTTTGTATCTCTCTCTCTCTCTCCATATATATATATATATATATATATATATATGTGTGTGTGTGTGTATATATATATATATATATATATATATATATATATATATATATATATATATACCCACATAGTCACTGAAATAAGCTGAAACTGACAAAAGTAATAAAAAATTTACTGAAAATCAACTAATGAAAATCAGACTTTGCTTTTGAATTGTAGCCCAAGAGAATTATTTTAAAAAAACAAAGTAATGAAACTGGCCTGGACAAAAATGATGGTACCCTTAATGTGTTGTTGCACAAGCTTTTGAGACAATCACTGTAATCAGGTGATTTCTGTAACTCCCAGTGAGAGTTCTGCACCTTTCCACAGGTATGTTGGCCCATTCCTCATGAGCAAACTGCTCCAGCTGTCTCAGGTTTGAAGGCTGTCTTCTTCAGACTGCATGTTTCAGCTCCTTCCACAAATGTTCAACAGGATTTAGATCAGGGATCATAGAAGGCCACTTCAGAATAGTCCAGTGTTTTGTTCTGAGCCATTCTTGGGTGTTTTTAGCTGTGTGTTTTGGCTCATTATCCTGTTGGAGGACCCATGACCTGTGACTGAGACCAAGCTTTCTGACACTGGGCAGCACATTTCACTCCAGAATGTCTTGATAGTCTTGAGATTTCATTGTACCTGCACAGATTTAAGACACCCTGTGTCAGATGCAGCAAAGCAGCCACAGAACATAACTTAGCCTCCTCCATGTTTCACAGTAGGTACAATGCTCTTTTCTTTGTATGCTTCATTTTTGTGTCTGGGAACATAGAGCTGATGTGACTTACTAAAAAGCTCCAGTTTTGTCTCATCTGTCCAAAGGACATTCTACCAGAAGCTTTGTGGCTTGTCAATATGCATTTTGGCAAATTCCAGTCTCACTTTTTTTATGATTTGCGTTCAACAGTGATGTCCTCCATTCAGTCCACTTTGGCTCAAACAGTGACAGATGGTGTGATCTGACTCTGATGTACCTTGACCTTGGAGTTCTCCTCTAATCTCTTTGAAGTTGTTCTGGGCTCTTTGGTTTCCATTCGTATTATCTGTCTCTTCAGTTTGTCATCAGTTTTCCTCCTGCAGCCACATCCAGGGAGGTTGGCTACAGTCCTGTGGACCTTAAACTTCTGAATAATCTGTGCAGCTGTAGTCACAGGAACATCAAGCTGCTTGGAGATGGTCTTATAGCCTTTACCTTTAACATGCTTGTCTATAATTTTATTTCTAATCTCCTGAGACAGCTCTCTCCTTAGCTTTCTGTGGTCCATGTTCAGTGTGGTACACACCATGATACCAAACAGCACAGTGACCACTTTTCAGCCTTTAAATAGGCAGACTGACTGATTACAAGCTTGGAGACACCTGTGATGATAATTACAGGGCACACCTTAGTTTAACATGTCCCTATGGTCACACCATTTTCAATCCTTTGTAGGGGTACCATCATTTTTGTCCAAGCCAGTTTCATTATTTTGTTTTTTAAAATATTTCTGCTGAACCAAAATTTAAAATCAATGTCTGATTTTCATTAGCTGATTTTCAGTAAATTTTTATTTATTATTACTTTTGTTATTTTCAAGTTATTTCAGTGACCATGTGGGGTTTTTTTTCATTAAATGAAGGGTACCAACAATTTTGTCCACGTGTGTATGTATATATATGCTTTTGGGTCAGTAGTGGTGTACGTCTTTGAGTTCGGGTGTGCTTGATGCAATACCTGATATGCAAGTTTATGCTCTTAAAAGGGATTCTATTCAGGGGCTTCAGTAATTTTGGGACAGCATTAGTCATTAAAAGTGGCATTTTGTTCTAAATTTGAAGAAGCCTCTGGTAATATTGGTTCTACGGAGCTATTTCAATTGTTCTTGTTTTACCTGCTTATTGCAAACAGCTTGTACATTTTGTCAATAAATGACATGAACCACTGCACCAGGTAAAAAAGTAAGTCATTGATGCATGACTCATGAGACCAAAAAGTCCAACAGGCAAAAGGCAGGTTTATTGACAGTCCAAAAGCAGTACACAAAAAGCGAAGAAATCAGCAACTGGTCCAAGATCCGCTAAGGCAAAAAAACGGTCCAAAAAACATGCAGTGGTCAACATACTGTATATCAGAAGCAAGACTGAAACGTGAGAGTGAAACAATCAATGAACTAACACTGAAGTGAGGGTGAGCGTGAGACTAAATACTTAGACAAATGATTGACATGGAACACGTGTTAGGAAAGGAGTGATCAGGTGAGAGGGAGCAGGTGTGGGAAACAGGATGGGCATGAGCCGGGATGAGAAAGAAGAGTGGCACGGCAGGACGGGAGGTGAACCTAAACAGAAACAGAGTTAATACATGCAACAAGAACACAGGACAAAATGTGTACAAAAAATAAAAGATAAAAAACCAATCAGACGTGGACTGTGAAAAATTAACCTAATTTGCAATGGGGATTTGCTATTTTTGATTACAAGTGTCTGGCTGAGTGTATTTTTTTCCAAAGATTGGAGTTGCCAACTCGTAAAAGTTGAATGGTTTCTTGTCCATAAATATTAAAGATTTTTCCTTTCCCAGGCCAATCAAGTGTAATTTCTGCCTCTCTGTTGAAAAATCCTTAATCCCAGGGGGTAAACATCGCAAAATGGCTGCTGTTTTGTCAGAGGGCAGGCACAAGAACCATTGTTTCAAAGTAATTAAAAGTAAACCTTAGTAAACTATATATTTGCCTGAAAACTGCATCTAAATGGCTTTTTAAGTTTTTCTGTGAAAGACACTCTTTGACTGCTAATCCCACCATTTCCACTTTGAGAGAATCACACTTCTACTCCTTTATAGACTTTTATAGACACAGCAGTATCACATTTGTTAACAAAAGCCCCTTTTGTTGACACCTCATCCATTGATCTTAATATTCAAGCAACATGTTTCTGTAATAAATACACTAATATACACAGTGGTACAAGGAGGTTCACACGTGAGGTTTTGAGCATGAAGTTAATCACTTTATGAGTTTTATTTCATTTTATACTGAATTGGGGAATTTTTGAACAGGGTGGGACTAAGTTGTCATCAAATTATTTCGACTCAATGTTATTTTTGTGTAATTTGGGCTTTAACTAGCCCTCAGGGAGTTACTTTTGTAATGGCCAGTGGTTTGCAATAAAAAGCAAACTGGAGAACTCTGATTTGAAATCGTGATTAAACAATAATGAGCACTGTTAAACAACAGCGTACCTCAACTCTGCCATACATGATGAAACTGTTTTGTCTGGAATGCCAATCACCCACCAAAACTTCATGCTTAATGCATAATATGTTTTGTTTAAACAGTTGTGTATGGGCTTAAAACAACATAAAAATATTTACATACATAAAAACAAGTGAAATTCACATTTTAACTGACAAAAACAGGCACTACTAGGGTTTCCCTTGTGAAGGCAAACACATTTACTATCCAAAGGACCTAAAAGCATCTCTTCTCCTTTCGTTACCCTGAACATATTGGTGGGCAATTCCTTGTCTGTCCAGTCTGTCAAGCCTCTCTTGGTGAATATAACACATAGCAGGGCCAATTTTTCTTTTTTGAGTCATAGTTGATTGCAACCATGTTTTCAATCGGCCTAATCCACTAAAACTGTGCTCTGCCACAGTAGGTGATCAACAATATCAACAATCTCACTCGTGTCTCTACCTGATCAAACAGGCCACAAACTTTTTTACAAAGCATGCACGGTATCGACAGCTGTGTTGACCTTGTACTTGTTTTTAAATATGACCACTTAGACTCTTAAGTCCCCCTCTTTCAGTTCAGGATATTTGTGAACGGCTGCATCATTAGTACTGGGAGTCAGGGGTGGGTTTTCCAATTCTTTTAATGTTTAAATGCCTGGCTGCATAAACTTCACAGTTATTAGTTCATCTACTGTGTCTAGGACATGGTAGAACTATATTCTACTCTACTCTGAAAAAATCCACTGCTGGTACTGGTGTGTATGCTGGAGTCTGGGGTGGAATAATAGGTTCGAGAGACTGATTGCCATACCTATCTTCTGTCTTCTTAAAGACTGTCTCCAAGTGTTCTGTATTCTGTCTTTCAGACTTCAAGTTGTCTTGGACCAAGGAGACTGCAGACAGCATGAAATCCATTATCCGAGTCTTGGGGCGTCGGTGGTGCAGTTGGATAGTGCACTTGGTCAGTGATCGGGAGGTTGCAGATTCAAGCCCAGCTCCAGGTGTCATTTGGGAAGTGTCCTTGAGCAAGACACTTAACCCCAAGTTGCTCCCACTGCTGCGTCAGTGGTGTGTAAATGGGCATTAAAGGGTGTGAATGTGTTAGAGATACTGATGGATAACTAACATAGCAACTCAGAACCATCAGTGAGTGAATGTGACAGCAAATGGGTGTGAATGGGTAGGTGTGACCTGCGGTGTAAAGCAGCTTTGAGTAGTCAAAGACTGGAAAAGCTCTATATGAGCCCAAGTCTGTTCAATGATCACATCTAAAGCAATTAGAAGTCCCAGTGCAACATTACCCCGTTGCAGTCAAACATGTATGCCCTCTGCCCTGCTTGCAGGCTCAGAATGACCAACAGTCATCTTATTTAGCACACCTAGTACTGTCCGATATTGGCTGAGAGCAGCACAGATAGCAGGTGAGCATACACTCCACCTTGTGGGACATAAAGACCTGATGGACAGGGCTTGCCCACCTTGATCTGCAACAATGACTTGAAACTTGTTTTTCACTTTACCAGACTGCCCGAAAAATTTCCCAAGGACATGTATCCAGTCAAGTGCATTTTGCACAACAGAAGAGGCTGAAATGATCCATTGGAAGTGCTGTGATAATTTGCTTGATATTTATGGACATTGATTATACAAATTGATATTCATATACTTAAAGTTTTCTCCAAGAATTAGGAACATTATCGGGGAACCACCGAGAAATTACCTCTGAAAAGATTAATGTGATCTATAAAAAAATCTATTATTTATTACTACCCTTTACATTCATGAAAGCTAACATTTAAATTGAATCAATTTCATGACCCTGAGTTAAAGAGACTGTGAGGAGTTTTTAAGTAATTACAAAAAAGTCTCACTTTTAGATATTTGCCTGATCGAAATACACACTCATCGATGAGTTTTATAGCATCTAAATAGGTTATCTATAAATGCTATTCTTTAGCCTCCTGGTCGGGTCGTACAGGGCTGGACTGGCCTGGATACTCAACTTCAGGAACAAGACAATTAAAACTAGAGCAAATTTATATTATTTTATTATTTATATTACACGTCTGAGAGCGCCGGGCTGTAAGTAGCGATATATAGCCGGCTACAAAACTACGATAAGTTTTCCCCGCATTGCTTGTCGTCACACATCAAAAACTACCGCTACGTAACTAGAAAGAGATACATTACCTCGTGGCTTTGCATCCTGTAAGTTGTTGAAAAAGAACTTGTAAAGCAATGCAGAGTTCCGACAAAGATCCATGCTGCATTTACCACAACAAACAAACACATTTGGCTTCACGTCTCCGGTGCGTTCAAGTTGTAGTCAGAAGTAGGAATTTTGAGCTCCGAGTGGGAAACTAAAACTGGAACGTCCCCCGAAGTCTGAATTTCCTACTGGGAACTCGGTGAAACCTCGCCACCCCGAGGTGTCAATCGAAGATGGATGCCCCCAGTGTGAACAGTTATTTAGCTCCTGTAATAATCAATTTATTTGCACTTCTGACTGGGGTGTGTCGCTCTAGATCAGCTGTATACATAGTATTGTTAGATTTATATTTACAAAAATGCTGCCATAGTGATAATCACATTCTTCATACAACAGCGCAGGGCGTGCTAACAACAGCTAACAATTAGCCTGGTAGTTAGGCATGTTTTTTTCTGACTTCAACTGGAACGCCGATAAGTGGGAGATGATGTCACTCCCATTTCCGAGGTTACAGGAACGCAGCATTACGCTGGCGATAAATTCTCCTCATAACACCTTTAAAGTTTTCTTTACAAGGATGTCAAATCTTCCAAACAGACTCCAGCAGATAGAACTTTAAATTTAAGAGGAGTGTCTTAAAACTTTAAGGGTCCTAATTTCATGGTGCAGCACAGGGTGGCGCAGGGTGTGTAGAGCCTGGTGTCCCCTGCGCAGTGTTAATTTTGTCCTATTCATGCCAATTTGACCATGTGGTAGACCATCTTTGCAGAGATGGGTGTGATGGCGCACAAGGGGGAGGTGCCAACAGATTCGTGTTGGCGCAATGACAATTTCATGCCAAAAAAACGTGTGGAAGGTGCGCTGAGAGCTCGCCAGCTCCAACCTGGTCTATTATCTGCAGCTGTAATTTGGTGACCGGCGCACATGTGCGCACATGTCACCAAAGCCTCAGAGGCAGGTTTTCAGAGTGTCAGGCACATTTTAATGCAATAAAAAACCACAGCAATCGCTATTGAATGTAACCGTCTGAACCAGCATATACATTTGTATCTATATTAGTTGTCCCGTCACATCTGATGCCGGATTAAAAGCATTGGTCATAATGGAAACTTAACCTGATGGTAGCTGGAAGTTTGATGCACATCTTACAAGTCAACAATAACCACCCTTAACATCTGATACTGAGTAAATATCTGGATTCTCTCATTTCATGAAATTCAAAGAAAAAAAGGGGAAAAAAGACGAAGAAAAAAGAGAGAAAATAAATGTATGTCACTCAGGATTTACCTGTGATTTCCCATATTCCTCTGTTTTAGTCTTTATTTTTAACCTGATCTAAAAAGATTGAGTACATTATTGCAAGGAGGATGAGGAGGAGATACCGGGAGATACAGTATATTTCCAAAAGCTCTGCTATTTGGCAATGACAGACCAGGGATGCAGATGGATCACAAGCATGGTGATTGGATAAGCCTGCTGCTGTATACTCTTATTAATAACCAAGGAACAGATTACATCTGTCCCATGAGCTGGCCCACACGGTGACTCGCTTCATAGCCTCCTATGCGCGCCCCAATGGCAAGTCTGTTCTCCCAGTTGCTGAAGTTGCAGCTGCTCTGACCGTCTCTACTACCGGGTCTTTCCAGCACACTGTTTTCACGGTGGCAGGGATTAGTCAGACCATACAGGCAAGGAGAGGCATTCATTTGATTGGTAAAGACAACACTCGGCTGTGTTAAACCCACTCACGCCTTTTCTCCTTCCCTTTAGCACTTGCGCGGAGGGGCCGGGACGGAGGCGGGGATGTGCCTCTCTGCGCACTGCAAGAAACTTGCAAAGTGCGCTGGACACACCCTGTCGGTGCAGCACAGAGGCGCGCCTGTGCCTGGTCTATGAAATTAGAGCCCTATATGACAAAAATAAAGAAAATATAAATGGAAAAGTTGTAATGATGCTTGGAATAATGAGAAGGTATGAACACAAAACAGATGTACTGAAGTATATTGAATGGTTACTGAGGATTAACTAGACAAATTAATCTAACTTTGGACGGACCAAATCAGTATTGAGCATAAATCAAGACATTCAAAGCCCGTCTGAAGAGTTTAGAGTGGCAGAGTCCTACTGTGATGTAGTTGGGTTTCGCTTGGTCCTTAGAGCTGCCAAACTAGGAAGAACTTGTGGTCCAGTGTGGTTTTGAAGGAGCAGATGTACTTGAATTGAGCTCAGCACTGTGGATTCAAGAGAAGAGGTCCCCACCTGTGATGGTCCCGTAGTTTAACAAGAGATATGACGTCTTAGGCTGGACTCCTTTGGATAAACTGGAGCTTAGAGGTCTTGACCAACAGGATAAAAGGATAACAAAAGGGACAGTTGTCTTATTTTTCTCAAAAGTAGAATAATTGCAGGACACAGAACAAGACTACAGTAGATGCAGGACAAGACTAGACTGAGGAGAAGAGCTCCACAGGAGTCTTTTGTCTGTTGTTTACATAGGTGCCTTGTCAAAAGGAGGAGTTATCTATGCGGTATCAAACTTTTATAAGCTTTTAATGTGGCTGAAACTTAGGTTTAACTTTGATAATCACTCAATATAACCCACTTAATACTCATACGGAATATACAGTCATACGGAATATTATGATTTTTAACACTCATAGTATCATAGTAAGAAAAACAGAACTGTTATATTGTTCCAAAACACAAATAAACAAGCAATCCATAGGATTGAACTTAAATGGCTTCAGGGAGTTCCTATTTTGTAGGTTATACTGTCAAGCCTAGAGTATACAAATGTAATCTAAACATGAAATAAAACAAAGGCAGAAATTATTTACCAGCGTTCCTTTCTAAGTCTGAGAAGCAACTGTCACCAGTTACTCCGCATGGGGGCACTGTGGTCCATGAAAGAGTAAGCATTGAAACAATAATTTGCCTTCAGGCAAGAGGTCAGCAGGTCAACCTGGGAGACTGGTTTGAGGAGATTTTTGGCTGTGGTTCTTCCTCCCTTTAATGACTTAGTGGATGATCTTGATTGGACAAAATACTGATTTTAACCAAAGCAGTTCTGTTTTAGAGTCCTCCACAGAATTAATATCTTAAAGACATTACCTTTGTCATATACTCACCCTTTCTCTAGCCCAAATTGGTGGTAGTGGGAGAGGTAGTCTGCAAACAGTCCCCATAGAGAAGTGAAAAGGCTGAATGATCAGGTAGGGGCTAAGACTGGGATGTAAGAATCTCTGTCCTTGAAAAGTTAAGTTATTTCACAACACAAGGTTTTCACCTATTATAGATTTGCTTAGTACAATCCTATGAAGTCTTTGTGTACCAGTAAATCAGTGTCAACATAATGAAGGGACACATCACCTTCTGCAGAGGCATCCCTTGTCCCATCTATAATAATGCAATACTGCAACACTGGTGAGGATCAGATCTCATCTGCAATTTTCCTGATTGTTGATGAACTCATCAAATCTCCCACTTATTTTGACCATCCCAAGATGTGTGACCGCCCCTCCCCCACCCTTTTCACAGATAACCACCTACTGAATGACTGACCATCTTCAGCTTTGTACTTCAGAAGCTGCTCAAGGTTACCTTGATGGTGCTCATGCCCTCTAAAGACCAAACAGTGCTTTGTCAGAAACATCTCACTCCATATTATTTTCAACAGGCTAGGTCTGTTTTCTGCCTGCTGTGTACTGACAGCACTTCTCAGATGTGATGTAGCTGGCCTGTTTTCATATGCAGCAGTTGTAATAGCCAGTTTGTGACCATCTGATTTCTCATGCATGGAACATTTTTCAGACCTGAATCAATGAACACGAGTACATTCAGAGACCTGAATGCAGAGGTGAATTAAGCCTGAATGTTAGAGTGGACAGGATTTTCAATCAACATTTTGACTTACCTGAAGTTTTGGCTTATCCTGGTAACAGGCCCCCCTTGACGTGACAACTAGTTACCATGTGCCCCAACTGACTGCAGTAGAAACATTGTATCTCCCATTGTTTTACACATGCCCACTCTGACCCTAGGACCAGAGTCTAGACTTCAGGGGTAAGGTCTTATGGACTCTTTATCATCCTTCGTTCATTCATTTTCAATAAAATTTATGCCATTGGTCCAAAATAAAAACCACCTCAGTTTTCCTCCTTGACCCATTTTACCCCAGGCCCTGGTATTTTCGTGTTTATCTTTTTTTTTAGTTTGTTTTTTGATGGCTTGACAAATGTCTTTATTGAATGCATTGATTTATTAGTTTAGGGATTATTGATATTATCAATAAAATATTGGTATCAGCAGATATTGGTCAAAAATGTATTTATCAATGTAAATCAATATCTAGAATCTTAAAAGACTGCAAAAAACACACATGTACTATAACGCTTCACTTTATCATCACTCTATAGGTAGATTTGGAAATTTAAACTTTCAGTATTTCAAGAGAACAATGTCCCTCTTCTTATGTTACTTTTGCCCCTCACACAAATACTCTGTCACATTAAAACGACAAGTCAGTTTTTATAAAGACTTTGTGCTCTTGATGAAAAATATCAGCAACAAATGGGCTTGGAAATATCAGTAGATCAGATACATGTATATATATATATATATATATATATATATATATATATATATATATATATATATATATATATATATATATATATAAACAATATACTGCATTGCTCATATGTTTTTCCTTTTTTCTGTGATTTCATGTCTCATGTGAACCACATGAAATTACTCTGGAACACTGTATGCTGTATGAATAAACTTACCTTCAACTTCTCTGACCCCGACATTCTTAAATAAAGTTTTAGAAAAAAATAAAAACTCTCCTAAGTGATTGTCACCAGAATATCAGTGCTCAGCATCAGTTGAGACCCGCTTTGGCTCTTATGAGAGGCAAATCTGTATTTGATCATCCAGAATAAGATTCATTCCCAGCCTTGAATAGAACACCTGTATATGTGCTAAAGACACACATATAGAACTATGCTAGTGAGATCGACCTATTTGCTGTGATGGGCTTTTGTAAGTGGTTACCATGGTGAAAATTAGCAAGCCAAACCACCTGGCTTGATTACCCTTTCAGAGATATGGGGATACAAATAGCAGTAGTTAATCTTGTTTAGGACACACAAATTCATTGTGACAGCTCGGCTGCTTCAACTCCACAGACTGTCGCAGCGTAAATTGAACAGACTGATTGTAAGAGAGAGAGAGAAAAAAAGTGAAGAAGGGAACTAGTGTAAACTTAAAAAAAAGAAAAAGAAGAAATCGTGTGGGGTCTACAGTAGGCTGGGCCAAATTAAAATTGTTAACTGTGGTCTGGGAATTATTTATTTATTTTCAACTGAACTTTTAAACAAGAAAATTGGAACTGCAGTATTTGTATGCAAGTGCAACTTTGGCTGACTGTGTAGGGGTGGCTCTGGGTGAGTTATAGTCCAGCCATTTTTCATAATTTACCAATTAACATGCAGGGAGATATTGGACCCATTAAATTCTCACAGTGCAAGTAGGAAGAGAGGCAGAGACACACACAAATACAAACACCCACATACACATTCTCACTCACAAACATGCACGAGCACACTTTCCCATGCATTTAAAGCTATAGTTACTTAAATGCATACATAGCAGTGCAGATACAGCCTTTTAAGTTTATTCTGAGCAGTTCTTGAGGTATCACACAATGGCATATAACACAACAGGAATGAAAAACAGCTGACTTTTAGCAAGAGCGATTGCATAGGCTCCTCAGGGTCATACATCTTTAAGCATAAACTTCTCCCAGAGGTAAGCACACAGTAATAGAAAAAAGTGTGTAAGTTATATAAAGGGGAGGCAGACCTGCAGTGCTTTTGTCATAAAGCAGATATTTAAACATAAAAAAAGCAAGCAAAGGAATGGTGCCTGTTGATATTACATAAATGAACCACTAAGGTAGAAAGGTTCTCTCAGGGGAATAGAGGGAAAAGTTCTGCAATATTATGAGTGTACGCAGAACAAATGAGCACACACAGACAACACTCTTTAAGGACTGTTATTTTTAACAAGGGATTCTAAAGCTCTAGTATCAATCATCAATCAATTTTCATGTGAAAACACCAAATCATAATTAATAGTGTCTCAAAGACGCTTTACAGAAGTGCAGGTCAAGGACATATTCTCCTTCTTTTTATACACAGTGCACTAAAAATGTATTAGCCAACCAATCGATGTAAGATTTATGACACAGCTGCCCTAAATTAACAGAATGGAAAAATATCATAATCATTTTTTTATATTTCTGTAATGGTTAATACACCAGAATGTAAAACTCTTTTGGTTCAATTACTATTTACTTGCCTTCCTAAACTGAAAAAAAAAAAACTGTTCCAGTTGTTGAATGTTAAACTTGATTAATTTGGATTTTCTCAGGGAAGCCCAGTGAGCTGGTTCAAACCTGAGTATAGAAAGGTTAATTGGCCTTTTTATGTTCTAAATGTTGTGTTTTGTGACTGCAGAATAAGAGGAAAAGAGCTATTGGAGTGTAGCAACTAGTGTACATAAATGGTTATACATGGAAATAATATTAAATGTCAATAAAAAAAATATATATAAAGGAGAGTTCTGTTTAAAATTCTTAATTCCAGTCCCAAATGTGTGTACAATAGCACAATACATCTAATAAAATGTTAAATAAATATTCATTTTTAAAGTGTTTTAAAAAAAAAAACAACAAAAAAAAAAACAGTTTTATAATTTTTATGACAGATGGTGTTATACAAGGGCCGGATATAATTACTGGCAGGCCAGGTTTGGCCTGGGGGGCGCTATTTACTGACCCCTGATCTAGATCGCTCCTTTATTGGTTTTCGTCACCATTCAGCCATAAACACAAATTGATTTTTGAACGCTCCCTGCAATTTTCTTTCGTGTTCCTCCAGATGGTTTAATGCAGACATGTCACACTCTTTACCACACACATACATTCGTACACAGTCACTGAGCCACATGATGACCACATGCACACTCACACATGAAGACCCTAATGCATAGATTATTCCTAGAGCTTAGACATATGATACAAATGATTTCTCTGTCAGAAAAAGATTAAGGGGGAGGTAAAAGGGGGTGGCGTGAGAGCAGGGGGCGTGAAACAGATGGGGCAGGTAAATGAAAGTGTTCCATTAAAAAGACAAAGTGCTTTAATCTGCTTTTAATCCCCTGTACTGCTGCTGGATCATCATTATCATCTTGGGCCATGTACTGACCTGTGACCCAGAATAGTCAATAGCACTCCAGCACAATTACTCTGTTGCTGATTCCCCTTTCCCCCAATTTTATTATTTCATTTCTAAAATTTCCAAAAACCCAGCCAAAACTCAACTTCCATGAGAAAAAAAAAAAATAATAATTACTTCTGCCAAGGAGGTTATGTGTTCACCAGGGTCTGTCTGTTTGTCTGTTAGCAAGGTTAGGAAAAAAAACTACAGGATGGATCTACATGAAAATTTTACCAGTGGTGTGGTTTGGTCCAAGGAAGATGCCATTAGATTTTGGTGCAGATCCGCATATTTGTCTGAAAGCAAAAAAATCCCTGAAACTTTCTGAAAATCCCATAACTTAACATTGGGTCGTATTTAAAAACAAAAATAATATCTCTGACATCACTTGATGGATTTGCTTCAAAATTTACAGGATAATATATACATCTGGTACTACTGAACCTGACTGACATCATAAAAAATACTGAAGTTTATAATGGCAAATCACATTCATTTCTCCTCAGCTGCTCCTTTATCTTGTCCTGAAGACACAACACAGACGCATTGCCCAACTGAACCCAATAGTGAAATCATTTATATAAGGGTCTGAACATCCCATAAACATGGGAAATGACATATGTCTGAGTGTGGTTCGAGCCTTTGTCCATTTTTCTTTGTGCTGGCATAAATCACAACCTCCATTTTAGAACATTTTACTCTAGCACATAATTTTGGGAAAGAGTTGATACCTGCTGCTCATGGTATTATCAGTAAGCTAATACTATATATCCCTGTAGGCTAACTGTTTTACCTATATTTACAGAAATTTCACATGAAACAGGACAAAAAGCTAAGAATCATGCCAAACCACAGACAGTGATGGTAGACCAGGAAATGTCACCTGAAAAAGACAAGTCAGACCTCTTTCACCTCTGCCATTCTTTTAAAGCAGATATCAGAAAGGTGATCACGGATGCATTTTAAGCCAGCCAAGTCAAGATCAATGGTGCTGACAAGAGGAAAAGTGGATGGCAAGTCCCAGTTCAGCATTGCGAGGAAAACAATCTCAACCATCACTGAGAAGCCTGTCTGCAACTGCTGCTGTCTCTTTCACTAATGCTATTGTCCATGTGTTTTAATCTGTCTCAGATAGTAACTCATGTTTTGCTTTTGTTTATTAAATTAGAATACTTTTATATAATAAGTAATATTATTTTAA
Source organism: Scarus forsteni (assembly GCA_036419115.1). NCBI lineage: Eukaryota > Metazoa > Chordata > Actinopteri > Labriformes > Labridae > Scarus > Scarus forsteni. The sequence goes on from JAZDUH010000037.1 coordinate 5,627,455, forward strand.
CAAATAATTGATTTTAATAAATCTCATTATATCCTAATCTGTCATTGTTTGGGATTGTTGTGATTATATCATTGTGACAGTTGCTGGATTCATAACAGTCAGTGCTCAAACTCCTTTTTTATAAACTTTCTGAGAGTTTATTCTGGTTCTGTCAAGTTGGTCAGGGGTATGCTCTGAGGTTTACTGATTGCAGTTAAGATTTCTAATTTAGAACAATCACTTTCAAAAATTATTAACATTAATTACCAATAGCCAAATTGTCCCACTAGCATAATATCCTGGAAATATCACACATTATCTGGAGGCCAAACGTTTGATGTAAAGGAGATTAGTTTTAGCAGAGGAGTGGAAGTGGGAGGTAAGGGAAGCAGTTAACAATGGGGCTACTGCTGGACAACTAGACAGCAGTGTCAGACATTTAGATGGATACATTCAGTCTTTGAATGTCATTGTCTTGAAAGGTGAAAATTATTTGTGCTTTTGAGCTTCAATCATTGTGATTATTGGACTCCATCTAAAGTCCAACTAAAGCCGGGCACACACTGCGACATAACTGCCCTGAGATTTGGCAAAAATCTTCCCTTCCAGACTTAGAAATGTCCGAATTATTTAGTGGTCTGAGAGATTTTTTACTCTATCATTGTGTGTACGGTGCACTAAAAGTGATTTTTAATCTCTCTGGCACGAAATTGCCAACTCTAAACCTTTTTTTTTTCTTAATTATGTTGTTTTGGGAGAATAACAGGGACAGAAGGACATTACCTTTTAGTTTTTTAACAGAAATCACAAATCAGCTGCCTTGAGCAGTAACACACCAGATGTAGTTCAGTCAGTCAACTCACGTTCAATTGTTTTATTGTAGCTGCAAATACATGTTATAGGTTTGGCACCCAGGCTCCAGTCTCATCACTCCTTGCAGAAAGGGTTCCATGAAGGCATGAAGGAGTGATGAGCCAAACATATGAACAACCCTGGAGCCTGCGGGTGAATGCTGGGGTGGAGGTGGGGGTGAAAGAACGCACAGCAAATCAGTGTCTTGCAGCATAGACGTTTGCCGGGCAGAGGGAGAGATGGGTAAATTCCCAGTTTAAATATACCGCCAAATTGAGAGGTGGAGAATGTGATTGGAGGATGGATGAGAGGAGTGTGATGTTCGATATGTGACATGTGCATGTGCATCGCAGAGCAGCTCGAGTTGTCTGCCTGAACTAGCTTGCAGGCTTCGCTTCATTTATGGCGACAACAGTAAATATGAACAAGGCAGCTTTCCATAAAATATGGAGGACTGACTTGGCCATTTCTGGCAACAAAAACAAACATTCCACATGAAATGTATGGCAAGAGAGAAGTTTGTCTGAAAAAGAAGAGAATTTGGTCCAAAAGGAATTACTCTCGGTATATCAAAGGAAGCAAATTTTGCAGATATATTGTCAGTTTTTTCCTGTGCATTGTCCACTATTATTATACTGCAGTGGCAATTGACTGTGGGAGATACAGAGCTGTAGCAAAGAGTGGGGATGTTTGAGAGCAAGTAATTGTGCTGTGTTAATTCTTTTTGCACACCACCCACAGCCATGACTGATATCTTTATTCTATATAAAGTATTTCTGAATTTGTAGTATCATTGACTTTGTATCATGGATCACATTTTAGGTCATGATGTGCTCAAATACAAAAAAAAACTTTACATTTTTTCTCAAATTGATTTTTTTTTTATCTTTTTTGAAACTTTGCACTACTCTTGGGATTTTCCTTAGCTTTTTTGAAGTGGAATGTAAGATGGTGAAAGCAGAGACTATGTAGAATTCTATTCAATCTAAACATATTTTCCCCTTTATTTAAATTACCCTTGTTTGTAGGCTTGCCATAAAGACATATTTCTTTTAACCTTTTTTGTACTTGATTCTGTTATGCTGCATAATTCTATTGGGTAAAGCTTTTGGTACTCTAAGATCTGAACTATTGCAGTGCACCTTTTAGAGTTAGCCGGAGCTGCATTTGAGGAGTGATTTTTACATTTCTGGTGGAAGATTTTTTAGCCTCACACCTCCTAATAAGAGTAAGTCTGTGTTTTTATCTCACATCAAACACAAAGTGGAGGAGGCCCAATCTGGTTGCACAAGATCAGCATATTCATCAACAAGATGCAGTAACTTAAAGTATGCTTTATCATAACTGTAAAGCTGAGAGCCGTTAAAGGGGTTGGCCTCATAGATGCTTTGTAAGAAAAGTCCACATAGAGCAGCTTTAGATATTATACATGGAATATTATTGCATCTTGTTAGTATCTAGAGACTTACTATCAATACAAGGTGGTGAGCATCCCACATCCAATATGTTTGTGATTTCTCCAGGCCAGAGGCTTATGTTTGTATTGGCTAATTGTGCTATCCACCATTCACATTAAAACTTGGCATTTAATTGCAGAGCAGAAGGCAGTATGCCCTTTATGTACTGAGAGATTAGGGTCTACTGCACCTTCCTTTATCTGTTTTAGTCTACTTTCATTGGTCACTCTGGGCCTGTGCTTCCCTTTAATAATGTATTTTTATTTTATGAAGATTTGATTTCACAACCTTTGGGTCCTCATTCCAGCCTGAGTTCCTATTAACCAGCAAAACTGTAGCTTGTTATTACCCAGAGGAGGGATGGTTGAGCTGATTTTATGCTAAATAAAGAGCTTTTGTAAATAATAATCAGGTTCCTGCCTTTATTTGGGTGTTTTTATGGAATCACTAACAAGCAATAAAAATGCAATTAAATCATTTCCTGAGACTATGAACAATATTTGAGTGACAATTTCCTGTACCTTTGAATAAAGATGTTGGGGATAAACATTAATTTAACAGATTTCTAAAAGAGGCATGGCAAGAATATTTTAATCAAAAAAGGAAGACCTGGGGAACATAAATCATTCATTTTTTTCTTTTGATTTGGGTTTCTCATGGTCATATAAATGCAAACTTTTACCGAGGATCCAAAAATTTCAGATTATCCAAATTTACCATGGAAAAAACAATTGCTTAAGATGTGTACCACCAAAAATTAAGCAAGTTTATGGAGTGGAAAAGTATGTCTCAAAGACATTGGTCCAATGCCAAATATGTTTGTAATGTACCTGACAGATTATCAATATTGAATTTGATCCCAAAATGTCTCTGGCAGGACAGATCTGTAATGGATTTGGCACTGAGAGCCAGCCACAGTCTTCTCACTTCTTCATTTCCTCAGTCACTCCCTCATCAGTTAAAGAGACTAACACACACACACATATATATATATACATACATATGTATATATGTGTGCGTGTATATATGCGTCCAAGCTTTTGCTACCCTTGGTTTTGTACCCATTTTATTTGTTACTCACTTGTAAGTTTGTTTTTGTAAATACCTTTTTGCCATTGCTGTTTAATAAATAATGTACATTTTGAAGGTTTGATCTAGCATTTGGTTTTGGGAACCAAAAAGTGGCATCCCACTCAACCTTTTTTTTAAAAATATGTTTTGCATGCAACCCCGAAATGGGTGCACAACAGATTCAAGATTGTAAGGATCACCCGATTACATGATTTCTCATAATCTTGAGGCTTAGGACTGTGCTACCCACAAGAGTCATTAGAGCAGTCCTCTGTTTCTGATGTACTTTCACAGTACAATATTTCTACTTAAGTAGCTTTTTATGTAACTATTACATCTCCCAAGGAAGTTTTGTTTTTGCTGTGCATGCTTCTGCATTTTTTTAATGTTTCTGGATGTCTATATGTTAGCAAGATCGCTCATTAAGTTTTGTATGGATTTTGATTAAAGTTGCAGAGAATGTTGGTCACGGTGTCATGAAGAGCCTGGTGGTGATCTGAGCGTGTAAACAATAATGCAATCATGTTTTCCTTAAGTCAGTTGTACTTCATTTAAACAATAATATATCAGACGTTCAGTGACATAAAACACAGTTGTAATTGGTATTATTAAAGAGGGAAAATAATCAACCAAATTTGATAAACCTTGTTGAAGGGGTATATGCCAGACACCTGCACTTGTAGGTTGACACCTGCTGACTGAGACTTTCACAAGATAGCACATTTTCAGCTAACAGCACAGATTGGTGCTTCTGGCATATCCCAGGCACACAAAAACACAAGTTGTGTAAACTTAAAGATTAAACATATGTGAGAGATTTGCTCCACAGGTATCAAATGTGGACTTTGGGGTCATAGCAGTAATAACCAACACAATTATCTTCACTCTTTGTGTGACTTTTAGAAATTAACAACTCATAGAATGAAGAACAACAATATACTCACCCAGAAGGCTTTCCTGATGCAAACGGTGCTTCGGGAGATATTTAGATCCAAAATCGAGCAGCGGACACCGATATAATCATGATTTGCTCAAAGGACCGCTATTGCAGCCTGTGTCTCTCCACACAGCGCTGTGTGGCTGAACTAACCTCTGAACTGACGAGCTGTTTACATGCTCTTTGCGCATGCGCAGTACTCTCTGGAGCGATCTGTATATCTGTATACTGTGGCTCCAAACTGTAAGGACGCCCATCATATTCAAAGTCCTCCTCCACAACATCTTCATCCCATAGACATTCGTCCATTTTGCACAAAACTGGAAGAAGAAAGTTGATTTGTAGCTGCCGATCTTTGAAACAGTGAGCACTGCGATCAAAGACATGTAAACAGCTTCAGTTCAGATTAGTTCAGCCACACACTGTGTAGAGACACAGCAATTTTCACAAATCATGATTATGTACTTCTTTTTTTTAACTGAATCCAAGCTTCATCACTCCAACAGATTACCTTGTACTTTCTTACTTTTTACACTGATATCCATGTGTGTTCACAGATCTTTTCAATTCTCAATTACTGTAAGAAGAGAGGTACAGAGGTTAATAAAAAAATAGTTTACCCTCCAGAAATCAATAGAGAGGTCTCTTGACACACAGAAGTAAGGACTCACTTAACTAATAAGGTTCATGCACCAAATTTGGAGATAAACAAGAATAATGTTTACATCCCAACTTTTAAAAATTCATATATTGTGTTTTTTTGTTGTTGTTGTTTTTTTCCTGAAGCCTTAAACTCTATTAAATGGCATGAGTGAGCAAGAGCAGTGAGCAGTTCTTTCCTCTGTGGAGAAGCTTGTCCCGTCTTTACCCTCAAATCTCAGGTGGCCCAATCAAACACAGGGCCTTTGAAGTGAAACTGACTGCGGGCCCTAAGTCTGCTCTGTGTGTTTGTGTGAGAAGTTTCAGTGCGTCATTGTGTTTCTGTATGATCCCCATAGTGTGTTTGTGTGTGTGTGACTGTTAGCCTACCTCTGTGTGTATCTGTGAGCATTCCCCCTGAAGCAACAGCTAAAGGAAGGATAACAGTTGTCCATCTGATCTTCCTCCCATGACAAAAGGGATCAAAAGATGTGTCAGGTGATTTAGTCTGTTCTCCCTCACAGAGCAGCTAAGCCCCCTGTGATAAATGTGCCCTTGAATAACAGAAAACATCTATGATAAAGCAAGGTGTGTACCTGCATTCTGTTTACACTGCATCCCCATGGATGCCACCATTGTGACTCCTCATGGCTCATCCTTTCTGCTATCATAACCTCCTTACATTAAGACTGCTTAAAGTAATCTTCTTATCTGAGAGTGATAGTAATGTATACAGACATTTCAAGAAGTACTATTTTTTCACTATAACTAGAGAAATGTATTCAGATGCACGTCTTGAATACTGAGGTCAAAATCAAAACACGCTTAGGGTCGCAACCTCTGTCTCTCGTTGTCAAGTAAGTATGGCAAAAAATCAAATGATCTCTTGAGCCGAGCAGAGAGTGTGATTTTTAGGGCAATTTTAGGGCAATTCTAGAAAGTACTGACTTTGAAGTAAGGTGGATATCAGCCTTACCATTGTTTGTTAGGCAGTGCACACAGACCTGCGGCAGTGGTGGAGTAAGTTGTTCCCGGGCCCCTAAGCTATTCATTTTGTTGGGCCCACCTTGTCATGATTTATTAGAAAAATGTAAATGTGTGTGAAAACATGACATATGTATCTATCTATCTATCTATCTATCTATCTATCTATCTATCTATGTATATATATCTATATATATATATATATATATATATATATATATATATATATATATATATATATATATATATATATATATATATATATATATATATATATATATATATATATATATATATATATATATATATATATATATATATATATATATATACCCCTCATTGTCTAAATGATGCCGCACTTACTACACTATGTGGCTGCACCATTTTAAGGTGCCTATGAAAGCTTTTTTAGCCTTTATATTTGCCAATTGCAGGCATGTGATTAGCTTGACATCTCCCAGTTCTGTGATTGGCAGAAGAAACACTGTTTTCATTTTAGTTGTTAATTGTCACAAAGGTGCATTTTTAACCAATTTAGGTAACAGGGAGTATCATTAATACAGAGAAAACATTGCAAAGTCTGTCATGTTAATCTGAATGCCTTATAAAGACTCAAACCGTAAAATGAGCATAGACCAGACTAAAATAGCTGCTACATTTGTGGATCTGCTGGACACTCAAATGAGGAAAAACAACCAAAGCCTAGCAAGATAATATGCCATTCTATTCAGGGATGAAGGCCATTGTTAGTTTTGGAAACATGAGGATACTTGTATGAACTGATGGGAACTGAATGGAAACATCAAAGGGCAGAAACCTCAATGGGAAGTGGAGGACATGAGAAACCCAAGTTGCCTGTTAGAAACATTTTTTGGCTTATGTTGTCAAATTTGGTAAAATACCAGTGTGACTTGCTAAAAACACTTCAGGATGTTCCAGAATCAGAGAATATAAGCGGCAAATGTGCATGCGTCAATTGGCAGTCTTTGGTACTCCTCATGCAGATTCTCATGCTAATAAACATTTATACTTGAATGGACCAAAAAACAAAGTTTTTCAAACTTAAAAGACAAATTAAAGCTTCAAGCAGCGTTAGCTGGGTCCTCACTCTGTTGCATGTCCCTCATGCAAGTTTTATCCTCCATATTGAGGGTTCAAACCTTTTCCAACCCTTTTAGAGATATCACAGTTGAAGTGATGTATTTTTTCTCCTCCTTAAACTTTATAATGAGTGTATATTACACATTCCATGTTCCAGTCATCAGTGAGTCACAAGACCAGCTGCATTGAACTGACAATCAGTGAGTGAGTGACATGCACAACTGCTGTCATCCTGAGTGAAACTGAGTGAAAATATTTAAAACACTGCCTCACAGATGCAACAATTTTGATAAGATCTCTCCAAAAATACCACGTTTGGGCTGTAGATTTTGTCAGGAATTCATCCATGTCAATCTTACAGCTAGGAGACTTTTGTTCTTCATGTAGAGGCATAACTTCCACATGTGTTGTGGAGCTGTATCTTATTCACTCCATTCATTTGAGCGGGGGGAGCTGGGAGGGCCGCCTAAGAGTTTTCCAATTTTGAGGGTCAAGTTTCAAGTTGTGTTTCAAGCTGATTCCATTCACGGCCCCAGAGGAGATAGTTCTTGTTTGGAGACCAATTGTTTGGCGTAATTTTATTTGAAAGGCAAATTGTCAGCTTTCTGTTTGAGAAATGTCAGGGTGGCAACATATTTGTGTTTTATGTGTCTCAATGAGACAAACATCTAGCCATTAGTTTGATCTCTCTATGACACTCACTGGCCATGAGGGCTGTTTTAGTAAACCTAGGTGGCGCTACAGAATACATATTGGCATGTTGTTTTTTTGTTTTGTTTTTTTTCATTTTACCACTGTTTTTGCGGAATCTGAAGGGTGTGCCAAGTTAAGTGAGTTTTTGGGCATGATCAGGTCATCAAATTCACTTAAATTAAATAGTGGTTGATGTGATTGTTTATTGCTTTGAAATGTGCCTGACACTTTGGAAACCTGCCTCTGAGGCTTTGTTGACGTGTGCGACGTGTGTGTTCCTGTCACCAAATTACAGCTGAGGGTGCGCTTTGCCTCTGTGAGAATAGACCAGATTGGATTGGATTTGATTGGATTGGATTGGAGCTGGTGAGCTTTCGGCGCACCTTCCATGCAGTGTTTTGGCACGAAACTGTCACTGCACCAGCTTGAATCTGTCTGCACTCCCCTGCCCTGAAACAATGAGTATAATATGAATATAAAATTTTACAATCAGTGTCCATAAATATCAAACAAATTATTGCAACAGAGCATACCCAATTGGTAACATACTTAGTACGGCTGTGGCAGCCCCGTAAGTCATACAAGAATGTTTCATAGCCATTAAGATCAGATATTAGGGGGAAAATATCTGCTCTTGAAGGTGTGAAGTAAAGTAAAAAAAAAAAAGTTCCTCCAAAAAACAAAAAACACCCCAAAAATGTTCATAATAACAATATTTAACAGTGTCTATGGTTATTTATCTTCAGTATAAAAATTGTCACCAAGGTGCAGAAAGTTTTTCTCATAGGTTTTATAGTTTATATCATCAAGGCTATTTTCACAGCAGGCTTTGGCATGAGCAGAATAACTCTGTCTACAGTTAACCCAATGTAACTGCAGGGCCATTTGCAATGACTGACATTTCCTTTAGCTGGACAAAACAGAAAAAAAATAGTTTGAAAAGGCAGGATTACATGAATTTTGAACATTGCCCTCAAGCTGCACTGTGAAAAAAAACCCTTAGCGCCTCTGAGGCTTTTAATTTACGAAATGACGTCAAACTCCCCAACCAGATGTCTGCTTGACAGATAAAGAAGGGACAAGTGTGCAAGAAGCAAGGGCTCTCTTCACACTCTTGATCTCCTAGATACCACTCACCACAGGGATGGGATGTATGAGATTTGGTCTGAAGTGGTTTTCCCCTGAGTGTAACCCTCTGGTGCCAGTAACCAATCAGGAAAAGCCATGGCTGCTCCCCTCCAGAGAGGTTTGATTCTATCAGACAGTAAAAAGAGCCGTGTAGCTTTAACCCAGGCAGACTCTGGAGTGTGCCATGATTGGCCACATACAGGCACATGTGCAGAGACACAACAGATGTTTTACAAGGAGATAGGTAACAGAGACTGATGGTGTGTCCCCACCTGAGTGACTTTATCTTCTCCTGTTCAAGGCTGCAGCCCTAGAGGCTCACAGTCATGGGCAGCGTGCATTGATGTATGGATAGAACAAAAGGAACAGAACAAAATACCCTGAAAAGTAAAATAAAAATATTTATAGACCATAAAAGCAGGTGCAATTTAAGGATGAATGGAATTTGCCGTATTTGTCAACCATGAGGAAGATAATTAACATTTGCACTATAACATAACGAGCAAATGAGCAGCAAAACTCATCCCCATCAAAATTGAAACACTGATACCATAAAGAAACAACATAAATGTGCACTCAGAACAGTGTGTATATGTCAGAATGTAAGCTAATTTCCCTTTTAACTTCAAATCATAAAACAGCTACAGGCATGGGTAGCTTGTGTCATTTGGCGATCAGTTCAATGTGTATCCAGCCTCTTATCCAAAGGGATAGGGCCCAGCCCCACACAATGATGAAAGGGAAGCAGTACAGATCATGGATAGATTGGTGGATCGAACACAATTAACATTAGAGCACTATGCTGGAAATCTGAGGCTGCCTCAACTTCTGAAGAGGGGTATCATCAGATAGAGCGCACAAGGGTCTACATCAAAACAGCCTTTTCTGAGCAGGGCTGAAACAGACAGCTTTACAGCATGACAAAATCCAATCACAAAGGAGGGCTGTTAGAGAATAAACTCTAAACAGAAGAGAAACCTTTGACTAGATACTTGCTATAGAAACATATGTGACTTTAAAACCACCAGGAAAGTCATCAAGAAATAATTTAAACTATATTTTGGGAACCTGAAAATAGAAAAGTCTATCAACAATTTTCAGTGTGAAATTTGAAAGAAGAACCTTTTCTTCACATACTTTTACTTTCAACAACGAGGGCACTTAACTTGGCTCACAGAGAGCTGTGTACTTACGGGTCTTGGAGTTGACCGCTGGTCAATACAAAATACTAGTCATCAATCTTGCCTCTCTAAAAAAACACTTGCTGTACTGCTTACAGGGGTAAACACAGGGCATAGAACAGCAAGATGACAACAGTGACTGATGTGGCATGACACTCAATATATTATAAATATATTGTTTCCTTTTCAATGAGGAGTGTTTTTTCATGAGGGTTGCTGCTGTCCTGTTGGCCAGGTCACTCTTGAAAAGGAGATCTTGATCCCAATTGATTTTATCTAGCTGTATAAAGGTTAAAAATATATATATTATTAAATGATATAAGATGCATGCTACTTTCTAAATTAAAATATGTCTTGGTACATTGTTTCCATGTCACACTACCAGCTACTGGTCCGGCATGTATTTCATTCTGTTTTAGGTAGCTCCTTGTGAATGGTGGTTGTTGAAGCTCAGTTGTCTGAGCACAGAACATTTTGTGAGAAAAAAAAAATCTATTCCGTTTTTTGTGATCTATGTTCATCTAAACAAATTTGAATAAAGACTAAGACAAGTTTCTGACATGTCTTAAATTATTTCATAATCATCAATCAATGAATCTTTAAGCACCGATTCATAACAAGTGTTATCTCAAGACACTTTACAATAGAGCACAAAACTCTTCATTTTATATTCACACATATATGCATAGATAAATGCACATATGCATATATATACAAATATATACATCCAACACCCAACATGAATCCATGTAGCCAATCATGAATCCCTCCATCATGGCGGCAAGAAAAAACCTTCTGTTAAGCAGCAGGAAACCTTGAATGTGGACCTGAGTGTCATGATGAACATCAGATCCACACGATGCTGTGTTGGGTGTGTGGGCAAAGGAAGGAAGGTAAGTGGAGACAGATGGACTAAAGTAAGAACTAAAGTTAGTGACAGATCCATGAACCACAGACCTGTCATCATCATATTTGTTTCTGCTGAAAACAAATTTATTAGAGGTTAGCCCCATGAGATGCAACATCTCGTTTTCAGGAGGGTCCTCATGTCTGAATGGTTGTGGTGATAATCATGCATGCACAATTTTGTTTTTTTTCCATTCACTACATCCATTCATTATCTATTACTCTTATCTCTGGAGTCCAGCTGACATTGGGCAAGAGATATGGTACATTTATTTCCCATTCCCAGCCAATCACAAGATCACTTTGAGAGACAGACAACCGTTCACGCCCACAATCCTACCTAAGGGCAATTTGGAGTTACTATTTAACCCAATGAACATGTTTTTGGTCCGTCGGAGGAAGCCAGAGTGCTCTAAGTGAACCCCCACATGCACAGGGGAGTGCATGCAAACTCCACACAGACAGGCCCTGACCGACACAGGAATTGAGTGAGCAAACATCTTGCTCTGAAGCATGTGCAATATCTTCCGTACCACTGTGTTGCCCCCTTCACTATGTACTTAATGTTGTTCCATTGCTGAGTTTGTCATGTGAAAGTAAGGAGAAGTTACAAGATCATATGAGATGTTTTCAGTTACTTGATGAATGGTGCTTGTTGCAAATTACGTGGACAATGCTTGTTTGCTGTTATATGCCCGAGCCAGAGCACACAGTACAGTTTTGCAAGCACCACTGTAAACTTCTGTGAAACTTGTCTTTAGCTGCTGAGGTCAAGTCTACAAAACAGAAGATTATTAATTCATTCAACCTTTATTAAATCTCAAGATGCCATTGAGTGGATGCTCTCATTTATAGTACAGTGGCTTCGAGAGTACAGTGAAACATAACATGCAAGATAATAAATAAGCAAGGAGAAAGAAGCAAAACAACAAAGTGCAAATAGTGATCATGTGAAGTATTTTCCACTCAAGCACCTCCAAACAAGGAGCCTAGCATACTTCCACAGTCCAAACTCAACAGTTCCATCAATGTTGTTTTAATCAAATCAAGACAAAGGCTGCAGGACAGCTTAAAATCTAAAGGGGGGTAATTACTGGCATTTTCTGTCTATGAGTTACAGAAATGAAGTAGCAGAAACCCTACCTATAATTTGTATAATGAACTGGATTTCTCTTATGGAAGAACTGTAGTTTCTGTGTTTTTCTGCAAATGTTGATAATTAGTGGCACATCAGCAGATTTTGATATTGCAAAGGAAACACTATGAAAAATCATGTTTTTAGTTGTAGTGACAGCAGTTCTTGTTTCTTTGTTTATTTTACTATTTATTTATTTGTACAGCATAGGGAACCAAATGTGACTCACAAATAACATTTTAAAAGTTTTTGTCCTTTACTCATAAAGTCACAAGTGACCACAAGTAGATCCTCTTCTTATTTTAATTTTTCTCAAATCCATATCATGAAGCTGTTATTCATACAAAATGGTTCTTCATCCCAAGTAAATCCTGAAAAAATCTGTTTCTGTTTTCATCCCATGATGCTTCAGTGACCGTGAGTGCAATGACTGCATTATAGACAGCTCACTGTTGAACTTAAACTCAAACAAAAACATAAGCACTGCAGGCCCTACTTTTGAAAATTTGAAAAACAACTACATCTACTTTACACATGTAAATCACATACAGAAAAAATTGCTAGGAATACACAAAACACTACCATCATTTTTCTGGAATTGTTGAGTAACTTGCATCTGTTTGCAGAGACATTAATCATCTATCAGATGGTGATTGACAATGATTGATAGGATCCATGATTAAGAAATGTGCTAATGAATCGTTACAAAGTCTGATCATCGCTGTGAAGCTGTCAGACTGAGTGTCTACGGCTAAAATATTGTTCCGTTAAATTATGCACATTATTATTGGACAATGGAAGACCAGCTGTTTTGACAGATTTAGAGTCACTGTGCTTATGACAGCTTATCTGTGTTTTCAAAATGCTGGCACCGGCACCATAAAGCACAGTTCGATCTTTCACATGGCTGTGATCAGGGATAATTTGTTTAGCCCAAAAGAAAGTAGTTCTCATTGTCTAATTTGAGTACAACTTACAAGTACACAGAAAAGACAAGGAAATGGAAATGATCATTTGTGCAATCATTTGTGTGCACCTTTGACCTGTTACACCCAAATCTAATCAAATGATCTTTTAATTCCAACAGATGTGCAAAGCGTGACTGAAGCCTCTAAAAGCTTTCTTAAAATTTTGCCTTTAAAAGCAAAAAAAACCTCTTGACCTCTGACCTGTAATGAAATCTAGTTGGTTCATGTCATGTTGGATATTTGTGCAAAGTTTGTAAGGGAATCCCAAAAATGTCTCTTGCTTATTGTGATACTGAATAAATAGAAGAATAGAATAAATCTCTGTTGTCTACTTTAGGTAGAAACTTACTTTAGGCTCTCAAATTACGAATGTCAGCATATCATTGTTGTTTGGCACAAACCTCTTAACTTCAAAATTGCTTCTCGTTATGCAATGAAAAGAAGCTCTGTTACTAAGTGCATTAATGTTTTATTGTTCAGATAACAAATAGCCTTAATCTAAATTGATTAAAAGTTTACAAAAAAAACCTCCCTACCAGCATGGTAGCATAGCAAGTTGACCAACACAACAATTTTATGAGAAAAAAAGAAAATTATAAAAAATAGAGATTGATATGCGTGTGTGAGATGTGCCTGACAGTGATAATATGAGACATTCATGCAGCCAATAAAACAGACAAACAGAGCACCTTGATATACACACCATACCAACAAAAGCAGTTTATGTTGAGTTTGATTTCATTAGTCACTTATTAAGGTTAGGAATGTTTGTAGTTCTGGGGATAAATGACTTATTCTGTTTTCAGAGAGCCTAAGCTGGCTGTCCAGGATTTGCTCTGAAATATTTTAAAGAGGACATATCATGCTTGTTTCTCCTTTTCACTATGCCAGACTAGGATGCCTGTAAAGCATTTCTGCCCTCAGTACAAGTCATTTAGTTCCTTCATTGCCCCACAATAGCGTTCTCAAAATCCTCATTTTAGGCTGAGCCAGCCTGTCCTTCTTCTTCTACTGTATTTTCCGGCAGGCTCAAAGCAGCGACCGCGTATTGAGTCCCCCTACAGGCCAGAGCTGGTAATGAGTGAGTGTGAGCTAGGGAGCTATATACTGCTGCTGGGTGGATGTGTTCCTTGGTGACGGTTTTGTGGCTAACGGACATCACAGAGGAGGAAGTGTTTTATCAGATTACTCCAATAAAAAGAAAGGTACCTCGTGTTGTCACGGCGTTTGAAATCTCGAGGACATCTCGCAATGACCTATTTTCAGAGGCATCAAATCTCGTTCTAGGATATCAGAAAAAATACAATATCTCATTTTTTGAAAATTAAGGGGGTGTAAGGTCTTGTTTTCAAATTTATTACATTATATGTAAGTATTAAATCATGCATCAGCATGATATGTCTCCTTTAAAGTTTTCCATGGTTTCAGCAAGATGGTCAACAATGGTGATAGCTATATTTTAATAGTGTTCATTGTGACCCCAAAATGTACACATTCCACTCATGTGTTGGTGGAAATATAGTGAAAGTTTAAAAACTATCACCTGAAGACCTTTTTGGGGAAAAAAATAATCATATTACCTACTTGTGCATACGAACATATGGACAACCATAAAACAAAATGCTGTCGATGGTGCATCATTATAAAGGTTTCTTGTATTTTCTTTGTAAACATGCTTCATTGACTGTATTGGTTAAGCAGTATTGCATAATGTAATGTAATAAGCTTGGCTGTCACAGGTCTGTAAATGAGTCCCTCAAATGTCAATAATCTCTCCTGAACTTAAATCAATGGCCGAGCATTTTATGGGCACTTTGTCATTATTTATTCTCACTCTGTCCACCCACCAATTAGTCAGGATTGCTGTCCAGGTTGTCTGTTGAATGAGTACTTTGATTACAAGGTCACTGCCAGGACATCGCAGCAAAATAAAGATAAGCACAGCACGTCCCATTTAAATTTGTCATTTCTGCAACTGATTTATGAATATTGATAAGCACTGGGAAGGGAACTGTCTCTTCTCCTGAATTCTGGCAGTTTGTTTTCCCACATGTCCTTACCAATGTTTATTACCAGCCTTCATTAATTCTTCAAAATACCCAATTTTCTCTGCTTTTCCTTCTACATCTTGTCCCACTCTCTCCTCCTCTCCTACTTCATGCTTATGTATTGTCAGCATTGGCATCTTAGTCATACATTATAATGTTACTCTACTCAATTATCTGCTTTCCTAAAGCTCAGTTGCCATTTTTTATGTTTCAATGCAGCCCGTTTTCCAGATGATGTTCTACCTCTGCGTCTTTAGGTAACTAACACATCATATTGGCTATTATGGTGATTAAATTTATGAAAATATTAATTTATTGTTGCTGAAGTTGATGGATGGTCCCAAGGAGCCAGAATCTGCTTGTACTTCTTGTTGTTGTCAATTTTGTTTCTTTTATCTCTCCACTCTCTGGTGCGCTGAAAAAACTGTTTGTACAACAGTGTGTGGCAAAATCCTACATCTCAAGAGATGGTTGGAGATGGAAGCAGTTGTTTTCTTTCTTTTCTCCTTTTTCCCTCCTTCTTTCCTCTCAGAGTATACAACCAACTACTGTACCACCCGCTAATCAGCAGTGCTGAGATTAACTCCACAGAAAAACCAAACAAACAAAGAAAGAGAGATTTTTCTTCTCCGCATGGACTTGGCAAGCTCTCTCCCCTTCCCTGGATCCTTCATTCGTTGTCCGGACGGAGACGAAAGGGAGTGTAGAACAAAGCAGTAAGCATCCCTTTGTTGGGATTAGGTGAAAAGAGAAAGGCTCTTGTCTTGGAGGCACTGGGCGCATGTTTCTCCATCTAATTTAATAACGCGCCTTTGTGCCTCTGGGATATTTTCTTCCGTTTTTGTTTTGTCTGTGTGTATTTGTCGATTGGAGTGCAAACCTCAGGCTTGTGGAACATCCCAATCGTGCTGATGTGACACTATCTGAAACCATAACAGGAGAAAAAGTCATTATAAATGATCCACTCTGACCTGTGAAATGGTGGTGAACTCTTTGAAAGCAGACATGTTGGCATGTGGATCACTGTTGCTATGAGCAACATTTGTTTTTTTGTGATAACACAAGGGGTAAAACTCATAAATCTGAAAGAGTGCGTCACAACCACATGTGATCTAATTGGATTTAAAAAGGTTCTGCTACATTTAGTTCTTTTACAGTTTATGCATTTGCCCAGAAAATAAGGTCTTCTTACAATTTTTAGCAGTTTCTGTCATTACAACTTTAGATTAGCATAAAAATAAGGCTGAGAACTATGTACAGATCAAAGGTTTTATATCTGGTCTTTAATCTCATGGACCAAATCATTGTGTTAACCTTGCAGTGTACCTGAATCTGCCTGCTTCATTGTCTGTAATTAGTCCAATCCATTTTGAAAAGCTGCAGGCCAAAATGGCAGACGGAAAACCCAACCAGAGCCCTTTAAAGCAGGAGTAGGTGGAGACTATTGTAATACCAGCAGGAAGTTACTGCTTATATAAGATTAGCATAGATGCAAATGGCTTCAGTGGCAGTTTTGTCAGATCTGGACCACTTTTAATGAGAATGGTCTACAGCAGACCACACTTATTGCAGTTATTTAGCCAACAGCTATTTGCACAAAATTGTACAACACTTGATTGGAAAAATGCGTGGCTGATGATTTTTTGGACTCTTGCTGTAACTTTTAGGTAATCAGGTCATAATAATAATAATAACAACAATAATAATAATGATAATGATAATAATAATAATAATAATAACATTGATATATATATATATATATATATATACATACATATATATATATATATATATATATATATATATATACATATATATAGGCCTGTCACGATAGTCAATAAATCAATTAACCGAACGATAAATAAAAACGTCCTCGGTAAGTTTGCCGGCCTCGATAAACTGACACGCATGCATGCTTGTTTTCCTCCTCACTTTCTACCAAAGAGGCTGAATGAGAAGATGGGTCACTACGCTCTCTTTCTTAACACCGGGTGCATTGGTGCTATAGCGGATTTAACGAATTTATAGCGGAGTGAGCATCTTTCGAACATGCGATCTCTGGGAGAGGCGGGCGCCGCGCAAGCACACACGGAGAGAGCTGAAGTGAGCGAGAGGAGTAATGAGGAAACATACGCTAATATGAGTGAATTCACGAAAGATACGGTTCTGAAGCCGAATGTCACAGCCCCCGTCTGAGAATGTGTTGGTTTTAATGAGAATGAACAGGGTGTGGGCTCAATGACACCGACGAGCAGATAAGTCTGAAAATAGTGACGACGAAGAAGAGGAGGTGCTGCAGAGCCTTCGCCTTTTGCCAGTCAGCGCCGACTGAGGTGTTTGGTTGGCAAAGTACATATAAAACAGCGCAAAATGATGCGCAAACAGACAGTGTCGCTACACTGCAAAAAGAAATGCAACCCTTCAATACGGTTAAAAGCCAGCAGTGTTACAAACGCTTGACAGACAGAACGGATTGACTGGGAGAAAGTACATGTCACAAACAATTCCTGTATAAACTCCCTTTTATTTATTGTTTTGATTGGAGTTTCGTTTTTCTTTACAGAGACAGGGTCTATTTTTATTGTTTTTGATTAGTTTAATTATTTTTATTTACATGCATTTTTTCCTATAAGAGAGCCATTTTCATTTTCATTGTTTTTTTCCATCTTTTTGTTAAATTTATTATATTAGCTGTATAATTTGTTTTATTTAAAAGATCCTGACCTTCCAGTTACAGTTAAATACTCTGAGGAAATTAAAGTTTCTTGCTTTTGATATGGTGTACTCACTTTATTATGACATATATTATAATTACATTAATGAAAAAATGTGAAAAAAAATCCAAATAATATTGACAATAATATCGTTTATCGTCAATAATTCTTTGGACAATTATCGTCCAGCAAAATTTGTTATCGTGACAGGCCTACATATATATATATATATACATATATATATATACATATATATATATCTATATATATCTATATCTATAGATATAGATATAGATATAGATATATATAGATAGATATAGATATAGATATAGATATATATAGATATACAAAAAACTGCAATTATAGACATGACACATAGTTGGCCATTTCATTCGGAACATTCCATTCCATTTATCATCATAGCTGTTAATGTAGGTACTAGCATGATCTCCATATCCATGATCGATACATCTACGGTATCTTTTTTTTTTTTCACCACATAGGCATGAGGTCCCTCTGAAAATGGGATGTCACATCTCAAGAGGCCTTTACTACATTTATACTTAATGACAAATATGGTTGGGATGCACTTGTGGTCTGGGCATTAGTGGGCATAAGTTCGTCACTACCATAAATTCTTATTTTCAGTTAGAATATCATTGGTTATACTTCTATAAAATGATCACCACAACTATTCAGACATGAGGACCCTCCTGAAAATGAGATGTAGCATCTCAAGAGGCTAACCTCTAATAAATCAGATGACAGGTCTGTGGTTCATGGACCTGTCCCTAACTTTAGTTCTTATTTTAGTCCACTTGTCTCCTCCTACCTCCCTTCCTTTGCCCACACACCCAACACAGCATTGTGTGGATTTGCTATTCATCATGAGACTGGGATCCACATTCAAGGTTTCCTGCTGCTTAACAGAAGGTTTTTTCTTGCCGCCATGATGGAGGGATTCATGATTGGCTACATGGATTCATGTTGGGTTTTGGATGGTATATATATATATGTATATGTGTATCTTTATATGTATATATGTATCTATGCATATATGTGTATCCACAAAATGAAGAGCTTTATGCTCTATTGTAAAGTGTCTTGAGATAACAGTTGTTATGAATTGGTGCTATACATATGATCATATATGTATATATATATATATATATATATATATATATATATATATATATATATATATATATATATATATATATATAGATATATATATATATAGATAGATAGATAGATAGATAGATAGATATTTTTTTCAGTTTAGGCTGCTGCTTGTGGTGTGTCAGTCTGGGAATTATTTTCTCACACACACTTGGTCCCTTGTTGCCAACTGAGTATTGTGAAAACACCACAGCCTACCTGATAATTGTTAGTGACCATGTCCATTCCTTTATGACCACAGTGTACCCATCTTCTGATGGCTACATCTGGCAGGATAACATAGGTTACGTCACACAGCACCTCATCAAATGTATGTTATTAAAAACTAAGCCAGCTTTGAAGGCAAATGTGCTCTGACCCAAAAATACCTATGTGTACCTAATAGAACAGACAGTGAGTATAATTAATGCAGACTATCTGTGTTGCAGTTGTTTGTTCGACATCATGTGAGGTTAAATGATGATACAAAGTTTGGCACACCTTCATCTTGTCTCATTGTTACAGGAATAATGGTTCATTCACAGTTTTTCCATTTTTCTTTAAGCAATAAGAATTACCTACAGGACAGGGTCATCCCCTATGTTAATGCGTTTGGATGTCTATATAATGCAAACACAATATGTGGCTCTCATTACTGGATTCAGCTTGTGTGAAAATCATTACAAGTGGGCACAACAGCCCAAGCCATGGCTCGAGTCACAGTTAATTTCTTCCCGGTCATATACTCTTCATCTAAGAGCCTTCTTGTCTTCTAAGAGATGTCTCTGACCTGATACAACATGAATGTTGTGATTAAAGTGACATCACTTCATCCCCTCTGTGTCAGGGTCAGGGGCCCTTTGGGGAATGGGAGGGACAGAAGCTACTCATCACATGTCTCAAGCACCCTATTCTGAAGATATTAAGTTTGAGGGAGGGATTTGTGGATGAAAGAAAGATTTGTAAAGGATAATCAATTTGGCTGCTAATCCAAATGGCCTTACAGGTGGCAGGATTGGGCTATTGACCTTGTGTCAAGCTGAAAATCACTTAGAATTAAGTATTCAAGATCACAGGGCCCTGAAGAAGTCATAACAGATAAGGGTCCTTTTGTCTGAGTCTGGCAGCCATACTTTAGGTTGAATTTTACAGCCTTTCAGCCACCTTAAACAACACATGAAATCAATACCAACTTTTCTAAAGCCTGATAGGTAATTCTCTTTCCTACTTGCTACCCCTAACTGACCGATTGGCCTCACATTGAATGAAACTGGCCAATGCTCACCTTAGCTTGTCTGTACTCTTACTAGAACCAAGAGGTCCAAACTGGCCCATTTATTTGAATTAATTGGATTTTCTTACTGCTTTGTGTTTACAGTTTGAGGCTAAAGCCATCCTCAGACTAATCTGTTTCCCCTATTGCTGACTGACACATAGGAATGTATTTCTAACAGCAGACATTAAGTCAGCAGGACAAAGAGAAGAATAAGAATGTGGGCAGAGAGGAATGCGGAAAGAAAACATGAGAAGGCTGTTAATAAAAGATTGACTACCTGGACACAAATTGACTATACTTAAACTAACTGTGACATGTCAAGGTCACATTGCCTTCTTTTTCCTTCTTACAAGTGCCAGTTTTCAGTCACTTACAGACAAACACACTCACACAAAAACTCAGATTGTCAACAGACAAATGAACCTTCAGCAGGAGTAAATAGTTTCTCTCCTTCAGAGTAAACTGCACCAGGAAAAATGAGTATTTACAGAAGTGTACCTCGAGAGAATATATGTTTTTATGTATGAAAGAGTTTTTGTGTACTGTTTGTACTCGAATTTTATTCCTGGGCCATAGCTACGGCATCCTGTCTCAGTTAAACCAACCCTTGATATCGTCACAATGAGATCACAAGATAGTCTTAAATTAAAGTATGAACCTAAAGAGCCTATATTTTACCTCATCCAGGGTTCATGTATTTGATTTTGATGACTGCAAGAGTATGTTCACAACTGCTAGTGTATAAGAAACCTTGTAGTTTTCATATACAGAGCACCCCTGATCCAGCTGTATTCTCAGTCTGACTGAAGCCTTGTCAAATATACAGCATTGTATCAGAATAATGTATGGCTAGCTCGCCTGGGAAATTCCCTGACATGGTCAAAAATAAGCAGTGAAATTCAGTACAAATAATCTAGCAGACAAAGCAGAAAAGCTTTATTGTATGACCACAATTCCCATTCTAACTTTTCTTATGGATGTTTAAAAACATATAGGAAGCATCAGCGAAAGGGTTAAAGTGGAGCATTGGAGCACACTGAAGTGAATATGAAGCAGCATCATTACAGTCACGGAAATTACACAGGAGGAAGAAAGCAGCAGTGTTTTCGACCTTGTACCCAACAGCAGCCCCAGAAGGTTATTTGGATGCACATTAGGCCAGATGATGATTGTCTTTTAGGAGATCTTCCACAGAACTTTGATGATGTGCTGTGGAAATAAAACTTGCAAATGTCCCAACCTCACATTTGTCATTCCTGATCATTTGCTGGTGCATTCACACATAGGCGCATCCAGACTTTAAAAAATACTAGGAGGGCGCAAGTTAATTACCATTGTTAAGTCCCTGTGAAAAACTGGCTGTTTTCATTCACACACATGGCTCAACCTGGTAAAGTCATAGTGATACTCAGTGTTTTTGCATATTGACAGTTATCAATCTATCCAGCCATTTAAGCTACTTAAATAGAATGACAGTCAATAATCTCCTAACACAGATCCCACAGGTGTTAAATCTGCATCTGCTTCTCTGCCAAAATTGTTCATTATCATTACTAAAATTCTGTTCAAATTTCATTAGAAACAACTGATGACTTTTTGAGTTATCTTGTTAACACTAAGACGAACGTCAGTAAAACATAACCTGGTTGTTTTTTTGGGTTTCTGTAGTCATTGGACCAGATCATCACAGGTGCTGTCCTTGGATCTGTGATTTAGGTTGGGGGTTGAATCTACAGCCCCTGTCGTCACAAAGGTGAATGAGTCCTTAGGCAGGGAACTTAAAACCAACTTTCCCTATCTGCAGCACAATCAGTGTTGTGTATGGAAGTGTATGAACGTGATTCACTGAAACCACAAGACATTTATACATGGAAAGCTCAATGAGCAGTGTGTGAGTGAGGTTTAAATTGCAAAATCATGACCCACAGTGTAAAAGGGTCTTGAGAATCTCGATGACTACAAAAGGACTTCAAATCTTCAGGCCCGTTTGTGCTAATGGAACTAAAATCAGAAAATTACTGCAAGACCCGGACCGCTCAGGTTTTTTGAAAGACAATTAGAGAAAGAAGGCACACAGTGTTTTTCTATTATAAAACGCACAATTCCAACTTAAAAGCAGAAATTAAAGAGATTAAAAGGAGAAGAGTTCATTTTCCATACATGTCTAGCGTAGATTACATAGGGACCAAAGGCCTGTCAGAAATAGAAAGAACAAAATGGGACATGTCGGAAGTGCTGAACAAAACATGTTAATCACCTCCTGGCAGGTCTTTAGAGCAGACTGGCCTCATTCTGTCCACAGTTGGTATGT
This sequence comes from Scarus forsteni, assembly GCA_036419115.1. NCBI lineage: Eukaryota > Metazoa > Chordata > Actinopteri > Labriformes > Labridae > Scarus > Scarus forsteni. The sequence continues at coordinate 5,649,993 of JAZDUH010000037.1, forward strand.
GTAATTGCATGTACAAGCTATGTTCGTGTGATTGCCTGTGTGAAGAGATGGTCACGTCGCACGAACAGACAATGAATTAAACAGAGCTTGTGTGGGAGTATACAAGTGTTGTGCTAAGTGCTTACAGTATGCCACTGACCTGCTTGTGTTTTGGCTCAAGTATGAGTGGTTTGCAACCCGAGCGTGTCTGTGTGACTGTGAGTGAGCATATCCAATAACAAAGAGTTTCCTATTGTTATGTTTGCTGATCAGCGTTACATACAGTTGTGTGGACATACATCATCTTCCTGCCTCTATAGGTAACTTTTCATCATCTACTAGTCCACTTTAGATCACTGCCAATGAAACAGGCACAATAAAAGCTGTTAAAAGAATTACAAAGATGCATAATGGTACTTTAAACTATTTGTTCCTCCAAATCTTGCTAGAACATCCAGTTCACGATGGCAGGGCTTATTTGTTGCATAGAATGACCATGAACAAACAGTATTTCCAAATCTCCCACTATTTACTCACTGCATTTTAATCTATATGAAACTGTGATTATATGAATAACATCAAGGTTTAGGGGACCCAGGGAGCATTGTGGGACCAATTAAAGTGCAGCAATTCACAAGTTTATTTAAGAGAGTAAGGTTGAGAAAACGAAGAAGAGCAAGGAGTGAAACTGAGAGAGAAAGAAGAGCCGGAGTGAGGCTGTGATGCTGGACAAGATGAAGACAAGAAGAGAGACACAAAATTAGCAACAGAAACAGTCCAGAGGTACACCAAAAAGTCAAGCACAAAAAATGTCAAGAAGCTCAAAACGACACAAGGTGAAGCCAGATTATCAGTGGTGAAGCAGAAGTCAACTCGCACTGTGACAAGTCCTCTGGAAGTATAAGTACTGGTAGGTGATTAGCTGATCCAACCCAGGTGCATCGTGGAAGGAAGCTGCTGCACCAAGCGGACACGGCCCCTCACTTCTGTGAGAAGGCTGCAGCAGCAGGAAGGGAGAGAGGCAGGATGGGAATTTTGTCGAGGACTCATCACGTGAGGGATGGGAAACTTTGATTAACAATCTGGCCACATCAAAACATTTTCCCTGCTTTAAGGCCACATTGAGACAAGCTGTCTGATAACCTTGATAATAAATAAATTAATTAATAAACAAAGTAGAAAATTCAAAAGCTGTCATTACAATTCATCATACAAACATTAATATCATAACCACACAAAAAATACTAATATTAATAGAATTAAAGAACAATAATTAAAGACAATTTAGATTGGATTAAAAAGCCATATTAAAGTTATCAAATAAATAATAAAAATTGCCTCTTATTCCAGAATAAATAACTGACCTGGGCATTCAATGATTGAATGTTAATTTTGAATGGAAAACATACATATTTGTGTGTACATTTATACATGTACAACAAGACAAAACATAATAGTAAGCAAAAGGAAAAAGCTATTACAGCCTTTTTCCCCGACTACTGTTAATCTTTTCAAAACCTGATTCTATTCAAATGGGTGTAAGAGGAAGTGAAAAAAAACCAAAAAACTATCTAGTCCCACCCCTTTTTCCTTCTCAAATCTCTGAAAGAGATTCAGGGGAAAAAAACAATGCAAATGACGTTATATCAGTTATCTTTAAAAACCAATAAAGTTACAAAATCAATCTAAGAGATCTTTTTCTATTCTATATTCCCTGTTTGCCACGGCATTGAGTTGGTATCTCAGGTTGAACCATAATTTGGTGATTTTCAAGAATGACTGGGTCATATCTGGTGAGGGGGAAGGGTGCATGTGGTCCCCTGATAACCTGTTGCCCATCCCTGATTCAAACAATCAATAACTAATGTGGGTAATGAAAAGTAGTCTGTTGGAAGCAGAAAATGTTTGCAAAAATATACTGAACAGCTTCATCTGTCATGATGCAATACCATAGTGTGTTACAAAATGCAACAAAACAATATGAATTGACAAGATATGGATGGACAAGACATGTTACAACATTAAGAGCTATGTAATACAAAGACAGTCAAAAAAGGACCGTCCATGGTAAAGTGCAATAAAATGCAACACGGTGCATTTAGGTGCAACACAGTGGTACCGCACAATGCAAAATGATCTAAAACACTTAAGTCAATACATGCAGGTCTGAAATCTGTCAACTTAATACAGTGCAGTTCAACACATAACAAAATGTTACTTTATTTTAAAATGCAGTATGAAAGCAATCAATACCCTTACAGTTCAATGGTATGGCACAGCACTGTACACAGTAATGGTACAAAAGTGTTTCAGGCACACCTACAATGCATTAAATGCATTAAAATTTTAAGGCACACCATATAGGGCATCAGTGGTGCTGGTAGTGTGCTTGGCTGGTAATCAGAGGGTTGCAGGTTTGAGCCTAACTCTGGCTGTCAAATAGCAATGTGTCCTTGAATGAGACACTTAACCAAAATTTGCTTCCATTTGCTGCATCAGTGGCGTATAAATGGACATGCAAGGGTGAGACGACTACTAACACGTCAGTTGATACTGATGGAAAACTAACATAAATTCTCCAACCATCAGTGAGTGAGTGTGAGAACCAATAGGTGTGGATGTGTAGATGTAACCTGCAGTGTAAAACTGCTTTGAGTGGTCGAAGACTGGAAAAGGAATATATAAGCTCAAGTTCATTTAACATTTTAACCATATTCATAAGCGTTCAAAATATATTTTTAATGTATTCTCTTATATTGAATCTATCTGTACATGTATTCAATTTGATCTACTAATATCTAATAAATTGATAGACTGCACTATCCATCTTCCTCTGCTCATCAGGAGCCAGGTCGCAGACACAACAAGTCAAGCAGGTCAGTCCAGACTTCCCTCTCCCCTGCTAAAATTTCCAGTTCATCCTGGAGGCTTTCGAGGTGTTCCCAGGCCAAATGGGATAAAATAAGCCCTCCAGCAGGTTCTGGGTCTGCCCGGGGGTCTTCTTCCAGTCAGGAGTGCCTTTAAAAACCTCCACAGTGACGCAGCCAGGAGGCATCCTAATAAGACTCTACCGCTGAAGATTCAAAACTTTCAAACTGGAATTACTGAAGTTTCTCATCAAAGATTTTCTTTCTCATTACATGATCCTATAATACAACATATACTTTTATGGCCTGAATATATCATGATGTAACAATATGTCAGTTTGAAAATTTTGTTATTCTGCAAATGTCAACTTGGATTTCAACACTGACTTATGAACAACTGGGAATTAGCCTACAGAGCAATTGGATAGAATTTCAAGCTGACGGATCAAAGATGTACAATTTTGCTTTGAATTGATGCAAGATGCTGAAGTGCTGGAGGCTTATTTTTCCTACAAGAAATTACTTTTTTTGCTCCAGCAAAATGATGATATCTAATCAACCAATCAACCATTCTGCTTTCTTGTAATTATATGGCTTTCCGTGGCACTATTGACTGTCCTCCATTGGGACAAAGCTTGTGAGTTGCTTTATTGGCAATCATATTTACTAGTGCCACAGATCTCAAGCAAAAAACTCTGACTAACCCTTTGAGCTGTGCCTTTGCTATCAATGATAATCATTTTTCTCTTTGTCTTTTTAAAAATGTGTTATAAATAGCTTTATTTACACATTTTTGTATTGAAACCTTGCTTTGTCCTTGTTCCTTTCTAAGTCAAACGAATGACCTGATTGGCTCCAATAATTACTCACAGGCTACATTTTATGCACAATTTGAACAGCCTCACAATCAATCAATATTCCCTCACATTTAGGGACCTAATAAGTTCCCATAACAATGGACCAGTAAATCTTAGACTTAAAAAAAGCCCAGTCAGCTCCATGTTTCTTCTCCTATTGTTTGGTTTGACCTTTGGTTGGCCTTTAGACTATGGATTGGACCTTTAAATGTTTCGGGTCTCGTTTGGTTACTTTATTATCACGGACACCATGAATAGATGAGCTGTTAATTAAGGTTAAGTGGTCTGCTCAGCTTTTCACTACAGTATAAATCATGTTAGCCAACACAACAGTAGGCTGAGCTCAGAGATTCTTAAGAGTTTGTACATGAATAAACATACACAGGCATACATAAGAGCATGTAACATGTGATATATGCATGCAATCATATATGGTCCACATGAGCATGCATATGTATAGAGCAACTGGGGCTGAGAGTGCACACACAGACACACTTTCTCTTCCACATAGTGACCCTGTGAGCTTGCTGAGCTGTGTGATGTGAATGTGTTATGACACTCTCTGCAGGCATGCAAAATTAAACAGGGACTCCCACAGGAGAAACCATACATACTTAAGCTGTGATTTCTACTACTTTATATACAGCACGATTTTAAGAGCTGCTGCTTGAGATTTACCACACTGACCCCCCCCCCCCAACACACACACACACACACACACACACACACACACACACACACACACATAGAACTGTATGCAGTGTTGTTTAATTGAAAATGTAGCATTATGTATACTACTCTCCATGACCAGCATTGTTTCTTGGTTTCACAAGAGTGTACAAATAATCTGACATGCACTCATCTTTTCTTCTATTTCTCTATGTTCTGCTTTGCTGCCATCTCCCCAAGGTATTGTCCACTCTGCATGCAGTCGTTACTTTTCTCTGCTCTGCCTCTGTTTCAAAAAGTCATTCATGCATGATGGTTTTCTAAATGTGCAGACATTCATATGAAAACATGTTCACAACTAGAAAAGCACTCAGAGATCACAGACCTCTGCCAGGCTGCTCAGTTCCACCCATAAATTGTGATTTCCACCCAGCATTATAGTCTTGTTTTTATTTTATATGCACTTAATGGAATGAAAAGTATTTATCTGAAAGAAGTATTATTATTGTTGACATAATCATCATCCATTACGTTGACCTAGTTAGTAGTGGGACCTGTAACTTCTTGATTGAACCAAGTTTCTGCTGCTTATACAGATGTTGGAACTTCCAGAGGATAATCATGTTGGTCAGAACAAAACCATGGCGCTTCGGTGTGTGGCGCACTCATTTTATGTGGAATTTGCTAATAACTTTTTTTTTCACTCAATTACACACAGACTTGTGCTATGACAGATTATTTCTTTATTGACATTATCAGCAGAACAGTGTTGGGCTTTCTCCATTGGCAAAACTTCCTCCTCTGCTGTGTCTGTAAGCAGAACTATGCATGCCCAGCTTTTTCCATGCTGATTGGCTGATCTACTTGTAACCAGAGCGTATAACCAATCGGATGGTGCTGTGGGTGGGATAAGGTAGAGACAGCAGTTGGAGCTGCGTGGAGAACTCCTCCCCTGGCATTGCAAACGTAACTGACTGACCAGGAATGAAGGTGGGAAACGTAGAGACAAAGGCTTGAAAAATGATGACGTCCGTTTGTAAATAAACTACAATTCCTATCATGCCGTGAATGAATTGGATTTGCTGTGATAAACTTAAATGTTGTCTTGTGACATTAATGTGAATCAGATCAGCACCAGAATGTATTGGCTTCTTTCTTGGACCAAACCACACGTCTGGTAAAATTTTCATGTAAATCCCTCAAGTAGTTTTTGCTTAATCTTGCTAACAGACAAGTAGACAAACAACCAAGCAACAAACTGACAGACCCTGGCGAAACAAAAACTCTTTGGCGGAGGTGAAAAAAAGCAGTAGTCTGGATGAACAAAAGGCAATTGTGTCAGAGACCTAACATGAGCTATCAAGGGTAATGCACATAAATAACACTGAAATTGTGAATATGCGTGGGCAGGGACTTTTGTTGCATTGTTCTGTTCACCACAAAAGTTCCACATATTTTCATATGTTGTGCAGATTCAAAGGAAATTGCACTGCAGCAGGCAAACAAACTCTACATCAAGTCAATGATCTGAGGCAGGTTTCCGTCTTACAAACCAAAGGGTAAATTTAATTCTGTTTTTCGGGAGCTGAAGCTGTTCCACAGCTTCTTCAAGACCAGCTGTTCAGTAGAAGATTGTGTTCACACTGCAGCTCCAACACTATCTTCAACCATACATATTACTACATTATAGTGTTGATTGGCTATTCATCAAGAGACTGGGATTCAAATTCAAGATTTTCTACAGAGGTTTTCCTGTTGCTGCCATGGAGGAGGGATTCATGATTGACTTGATGGATTCATGTTGGGTGTTGCATGTATGTATGTATATATTTATGCATGTATGTGTATCCATAAAATTAAGAGTTTGTCTTCAGCCTGCTCCAATGTGAATTGTTCAGAGATAATACTTTATAATTGAAGAATGATTAATTGATTGACATTATCTTTAAAGTCGTTATCCCTGTCATCTTATGACTTAAATCAAATAAAACTGCTGTGATGTAAACACACCATGAAGCGAGCCGGCATATTGAATGTTCAGACTGTGACGTTCAAGGCAATTAGGGCTCTCTGGAACACAAAATGTTGTGTTTGCCCAGCACAGTAGTCTTAGGCACAAGCAGTTGGTTGTCAATCAATCTGGCGATATTCACTTACTTAGAAATACAACATAAATAAAATAATATTCTGGTCCTGCCATGCCTGGTGCTCCATGGGGTCCAGCTTCGTGTACAAACAGTCAGAATTCAAAAAGGTTCTCAAGCAAGGGACACCTCCTAACTGTCTGATTGCGAATGAATGAATGCCAGCTCCAGCAATCTATTGCAGGGAGAACAGAGAGAACAATCAATGAACATGTGCATTAATTATCCTGGCACTGTTTCCCTGAACCATCCCACACACCGTTCTTTCCTACAGCTGAGCTCAACCACACCCATCACACTCTTCTTGTTCAGATACGGGCTTACTCTTACTTACTTTATTCTTGATTCAAAAAATGCATACCTGCATTGCACTGTGCCTGCGCTGCGTCAAGGGGATGTGTCTAGGGCATATTTCAGTTTTTGTGCACAGCGCAGTCCGGCGCAGCCAGACGTGCACCCACGCCTCTGTCCCTCCCACTAGAGAGAGGGAGGACAGAAAGTGTGAGTGTGTTTAACACAGTGTAACCCTTATCAATCTAAACCAATCAATGAAAACCCCTCCTTGCCTTTAAATGTGGTGTGCTGGAAAGACCTGGTGGCAAAGACGGTCAGAACTGCTGTCACTTTTACAGCAACTGGGAGAGCGCAGGGGACATTGGCGTGCATCATCATGTGGACCACCTTACAGGATAGATTTTATCTGTACCTGTGTCATGAATAGGAGTACAAAATGAAGTGACAGTTACATTTAAACACATCAGCAGGCTAATCCATTCATCCTGCTTGTGACCCACCGTCGTTTCTGGTCAGCCATTGCCAAATAGCAGAACCTTTAGTGATAAATGTTCTCCCTGTATCTCCTCCTCATCCTCCTTGCAATAATGTACCCCATCTTTTTGGATCATGTTAAAAATAAATATTAGAACAGAGAAATATGGCCAATTACAAGGAAAATCCTAAGACACTGAGTGACTTAAGGTTGGTTATTTAGCAACCGTCTCTTTCTTTTCTCTCTCTTATTTCTTTTTATCCGACATCAGATGTGCCGGGACAATCAATATAGATACAAATGTATATGCTGGTTCATACGGTTACATTAAATAGTGATTGCTGTGATTGTTTATAGCATTGCAATGTACCTGACACTGTGGATACCTGCCTCTGAGATTTTGGTGACCTGTGCACACATTGTGCCTGTCAGCCAAATTACCACTGCACCTACTGCACTTTGCCTGTGCCAAGAATAGACAACGTTGGAGCTGACAAGCTTTCAGTGCACTTTCCATGCAGTTTTTTTGGCACAAAATTGTCACTATGCCAACCTGAATCTGTCGACACCTCTTTCTGGTGCGCCCCACACCCATCTTGGTGCAGCCGGTCTACCAAATCTTGAAATTGGCTACGCAAGGTGATGCGCCAGACAAATTTACAACTGCGCAGGGTGTGCCAGTTTCCGCCACCCTGCGCTGCAAGCTACATGTGAGTTATTCACATAAAAAATTGTCTGGTGTTCAAAGACCTTGATGCAATTCACATTTATAGGGCCTTATTTTGATTAGATAAAGAAAGTTGTCTTAAAATACATGGTGCACAGCAGGTTGGGGTGTGGCTGCCTGTACTTTACCAGTAAGACATTGAAAAGTCCAAGCATAAGGCTTGAATTGTGTGCCATTGTTATTCATGGATGTAACATGAATTAAACCAGTCAGTGACAGCTCTCACTCCCTGTACAGCAGAGCTGGCTGTTTTTTTGCCATTTACCCAACCTAGTTTGTTGTCTGTTTCAGTTTAGAAATGATCAGAAATTCAATTTAGACGCTTCTGAAAGAAAATCATAGTACAACCTAAATAATTCAAATCTTCTGATGAAACCGGCAAGATCAAACAGATTTATATGTATGAAAGGTCAAGTTAAACATAAACATAAGAACATAAAAAAGTGATGGCTCTAAACTTTTCATTGTCAAATTTTCTATTCTGTAATCTTCTGTATTCCTGATTCCATGTCAGAGTCTTGTACAGATGATGGTGTTCCTGCTTGGCATCTCCGCTGCTGCACCTTCTCTGGTGCCTACAGGGCTAGGGGTTGCAGGGTTATCAGCTGGAACCACCATTCACTGCTGTTTTTTCCCCCAGCCTGACATCTCCTGGATGGGGGCACTGCTGGCTGAATGGAGACATCTCCCTGCCACCCCATGCAGCTGCTCACACTGGGGTGTTGGACCCCACATTGTCCCTCCTCTGTGGCCAAAATCAGTACCTGGGTTTCTCTGCCTCCTCTGCCAACTCCTTGATCACCCTCTACAGGTTTGTCCCCAGCATTCCTGCTGTGCGGAGAAGCAGGATTGCTGACCTGCCCACAGAACCTCTGCATTCAACCTTCACTGGGTGGATGGTTGCACCCCAGCCCATGACTCTTCATCTTGCTGGATGTAGTGCTTCAGCCACTTGACATCATATGTTACTGCCATTCCCTTCTTCTAGGGGGACAGTGAGCTGTGATGAGGACCCTATTTGCAGCCTTGGACCACATCATCACATTTGGTCTCAGCGTTGTCTGAGTGATCTGTGGTGCGAAGGCTAGCTGCTTGCCTAGGCTTCGCACTTCTTCCCAGGAACTTGCAGGATTGATGGTCTCCCTGCCATTGACCTCTCCCACTTCTCACCTGGTCAGACAAGGGGACTGACCTGCTGTGGGCGACCTGTGTTTTGCCACCATTGTAGACAGCCCTACCTTGCACCCTGAAAAGATATGTTGGAGGCTTGAATTGTCCTTACTGCAAAGGAGACATCTGTCTTTGCTCATGAACTACTAGAAGAGGTTCCGAGGGGAAAGGGAAGGTAACATACACTGCATTTTTCAGAAAGCTGAGCTGAGCCTGTGGTGTTTGCCAGATGCCTGCCCAGTTTATGGACTGACTGGTGGACAGTCTGTATTGATATTTGTGAGCAATGTTATCCATTGCATCTATAAGCAGTATTTGGGTGATGCATTTCAAAGTCATTAGTAAGGGTATGGAAATTAATTTTTAGTGTCATGAGCAAATGTAAGTATTTTCTCCAGAAAAGTAATGTTTTACTGACAAAATTACGTCTTATCACCTCCCATTCTGTCACTTTGAACCAAAGCACCATTGTCTCTCTTTCTCTTCTATCTGTTGTAGCAGTGACACAGACCCGAGTGTAGGCCAATGTAAACAACCCCATGTGATTACATGTTTGTGGTTATAGCTAATAACCTGGCCTATCAGAACAGCCATATCAATGTTGGATAAATGTATTAAAAGTTGTTTAGTAAAGACAGATCAATTATGAAAGAGACCTTTCACGAATCAGGATGGTTCTGTAAAGCTGTGGCTTTCAGAGAAACAGCAAGAAAAAAAAACATGCACATATTAGCTTTTATTTCTCCAGACTTGTTTTTAGGAGGCTTTTTGTCTTGGCAGCCTTTTCTGTCTCAAATGTAACACAGGGAAGTGTCAGTACTCAAATTGCTCTTTTTATTTTATACAAATAAATACAGACTGAGACTAAAAAACATTGTGAATACAAAGTTCCATAAGGTAGCTCACATATTGCTGCTACATCTATAAGTAATAGTTCCATGAACTAATGCCGTGAAAACCCACATACTACTTGAAATCATGTTGATATCATCATTAGTTAGAAAGTTATTGAGCAAAAATGCTAATTTGCTAATGGGGGTTATATGTAGCACTGCCAAAATGTAATCATAGTTTGTAAAGTTGGGCTATTACCAGCATCTCCTGAAAATGTAAGCAAAATCAGTCCAGTTCTTTTTGTGTAGTCTTGCTAACAAACAAACAAGCATGCGCTGGCAAAACCATAACCTCCTTGGCAGAGGTAAACTGCACTAAATGGAAGGATTGCTTTTATTTGTTTGAAATATATTTGAAGTGAAGTGCTCCATAGATGGACCAAACAATGGGCTTCCAAACACAGTTGTCCTAATAAAGTACGGTTGTACACTTTCAAAGATAGAAGGCAAACAACATCAGTGCTTCCACTTATGAGCACTGGTGATGCATGGAGTTGGGAAAGTAAACATGAAGGAAAAAGTGTTGTTTTTTCTGAAAAAAAAGAAACCTTGAAAAGTACAATGGTTATTTTTTTTTACCATTAACAGTGATCTTACACTCTGATAACTTTAAAGTGGACTTACAATATACATGATGCCCTTCAGTATAAAAAAGCTTTCTCAATCAGAAAAAAAAATGTTTTAAAAAAAAAATGCAATTATCAAAGCAAACAAATGTATTCATTTGATTTGAAAAGTAACAACAAAACACTGATGTAAACTACTTAAATAAGCATTTGGAAGTTCCATCATCTTTTCTTAAGTTTCAGGAATCATCTTGTCCTTACAATAACATATTGCTTATTCTACTGCTCAAAGCTCTAAGTGCAGTCGTCCTCACTTTACGTCCATTTACACAAGTGCATGCATGAGCATTTTTGTCCTCAAATATGCAAGCCTTTCATTTCTCTTCAAACAGTGCAGAAAATCATACAGTGTCAGAGCCGAACACCATGCTCAGTAATTCTAGACATCTCATTTTCATGTACAGACGTCTCTTTTTTCTCATGCATAGAGAAAGACCCGTGATGTGCATCATCTGAATAATAGAACACCTGTGGGTATTTCACCCACGAAGGAGAAGTTGATAATGATTTTGTGTGTAGATGCAGCAATAGAAAAAGAATGCAAGTGAGAAATGCAGTTTCTTCTGTTAAACATTCACACTGCACCCACTCGGGAGTGTTTGGCAGGATGAACTTTTTCTCACCTACAATGTGTTACCTTCCTCTTGAAAGCACAGGAGCCCCAAAGCAACACCTGACCCACTTCAAGTGGAAGAAAGCCCGGCCACCCGCAGAGAAAGTGCCAAAATGTCAAACAAGTGCTGCACGGTCAAGGTCCGGTAAATACTCCAAAAGGAGTGAGAGCGAGGGATGATGGAGAGGAAGAAATTTCAAAGGTTAAGAGTGAGATGGAAGGAGAGTTAGAAAACGACAGAATGAGAAATCAGGCTTAAAGGATGAACAAAATTATTTCAAAGGATTTCTTGTGAGTCGTTTGGTTCAACCAGCAGTTACTTGAGCAGCCTTATACTGCATACAAATCATTTCATCATTTCCAAGGTTTAAGATAAAAAAAATCTACACAAGGTTGTTTTCAGTTTCTGGAATGATTTCACTACCATCTTGTGGTTGAGGCATTGAGTCGAACATCACTGACCCTCAGCTGTCATAGTCGACTTTAAAATAAATTTGAAGATACCACAGATTTGCTCATTATGTCTCTAAAACTTAGCAAGCATGATAATTTTAAAGTTACTCTTCAGTTTATGGCTTGGACACGACATCATGCTTGTTTTTTTATGTTTGCTATTTAATTAGTTGAGTAAGGTTGGTTCATAAGTGGGGGCATTGAGTTCATCAGCACAGAAGAAAGCCCTGACAGCTCATTTGTATTAGCAGCAGGACTGTGGTGTCAGCCAGGGCCAGCACTCGGTGAAAGAAAACATATGTATTAAGTCCCCTGGCTTTGATAGTTTCCTTTTCTGCAGAAGACAGATCATCAATCTGCATAATGGAAATTTAAATTTGACACTTGTTGCTGACAGTTAGCCTGAAAATATAAAGCATTTAAAATCTAAAACTGACTGTTATTTCTGAGCACCGAAAGAAAATCCTTTAGGCTCTATTATTGAGCTTTCAACATTTGTACTTGCTCTGACATGGTACACTTATGCAGCAGTTGTCCTTTGAAGACCTGCTGTCTGTTGGGTGTCGGTGGCGCAGTGGGACAGTGTGCTTGGTCAGTGATCGGGAGGTTGCAGGTTCAAGCCCAGCTCCGGGGGACACATGGTGATGTGTCCTTGGGCAAGACACTTAACCCCAAGTTGCTCCCACTGCTGCATCAGTGGTGTGTAAATGGGCATGAAAGGGCGTGAATGTGTTTGAGATACTGATGGATAACAAACATAGAAACTCTGAACTCTGAATGGGTAAGTGTGACCTGTGGTGTAGAGCAGCTTTGAGTAGTCCAAGTCTAGAAAAGTGCTATATAAGCTCAAGTCCATTTACCATTTACCATATTGGAGGGGGCAAAAGGCACTGTCATCTTTGAGATGGTTACAGTTTTGTTACCATATTTTGGCTTAAACATTGATAAAACATTAAGGGGATACTTTGAAAAAATGAAAGTCTAATTTACATTGATCTTATTAATGACGACAATAAAATTAGAAATTATTTGGCAAATAAGAAAAATACCAAGTCCCATCCATCCCTTTGGGTCAAAGCAAAAGAAAGCACACCCACACAGTCCTGAGACATCATCTTAATCTGGAAAAAATGCTGTTTCGGAACAATATTTTCTTATATTTAGGGATGTTTTTCCTTCTCAAATTTTCAGGGATACTTGATGTTAAACTGAACTTTGATATTCTGTTACAGCCTAAGACATTTCAGGTCATGTTCTGAGGCATTAGGGGAAAAATATTAGGTCTGTACATAAGCAGGTTTGTAATTCACTTCCAATAAGCTTGTTACACACAAAGTGCATCAACTTTACATTTTGATATATGCACACTTTTTTAATACACACAGAAGTGCTCTCAAAAATAACATCAATGTAAGACTAATTGTGTCATGGACAACATGGACCACAGGCATGAGCAGACTGTACAGGCTCCATCACATTCCAACAACTATACAACATAAAAACTGACCTTTGAGCTTCAAAGCTGAAGCTACAAAATGAATGATAAGTTATGGTAGGAGATCAATTTAAGCTGTAGTCAAGGAGACAGGGTTTCATTTCAGCTGGAGTTTCTTGAGTCCTCTCCACTGAAGTCTTTTTTTGTCAGATCTCCACTCTGAGGTATGTTAACAGCTTCAGGTGGACAGCCCTTTGTCCCAACAGATCACAGGTGCTGAATCTCTGCTCTTCTTCATTATAAACCCAAATTCAATTATGTAATAAGAGGCCTCAGCTCCTATGAAGTTGAATGGAATTGATCTGGATAAGGAGCAGAGACCCGTGAAATCTGCAGGGTCTGTGACCCGCAGACCAAATAATAAGAAATACTGAGAAGATAGATTAGGCTGCCATGATGAACAGACACCTGCTGTGTGTGTATGAGTGTGTCTAAGACTGTCTCACAGTCTAAGCCATGGCATCAAATTACATGGTTAAAATATGTGGTTCATATTTGATTATAAGTTGGTTCTTTACTTTTATAAGTGCGTCAATCACTTTTTAACTGAACAGTGGTACTTTTGCTGGCTGATGCACATCCAAAAGAATCTATGTAATTCAGATAAACACATGTTTTAGACTCTCACACACACACCCAAACACCCACAAACACGTTCTGTTTCTATGTGTGTTCTCCTCTGTTTACAAAGTCTCCCGGGCAGGGCAAAACTGCACACTTGTCCAAAGCACTATACTTTCATGTCAATTTGCCATTTCACAAGGGGAGGACAACTCACTGTGCCATAAACAATCTATCTTTGGCCATGGATGAAAGTTTCTGTGGTGTAAAGTCCCGTCATAACCAGCACTGCTTTCAGCTTTAGTTTGGAGCTTGTGCTCTTCCAATCAAAGGTTAAATCTGTAATATTTGTGTATGGGGAAAGTTGGTTATAAATCATAGTTTATTTCTATTGCTTGTGTTATGATGAGTTTGGAACACATTGTAGGCTTTAAAGGAATATTTTGATCTTATTATTTCTGCCTGCATTGACTTACATGCTAGTTTCTTAAATTACAATAAAAGTGACTCATGTGGGAGGGGGCCTTTATAGGAGATATATTTGTTGTTGCAAGTCTTTAATCATGTTACTCCTTAACAAGCTTTGGAAATTATATCTTGGTCAACTTTTTTCTCCCCTTTAATGTGTGTTTCAGTGTACAGAGTGCCTGCAGTTTTTGATGTGAACCCTGCTACTATTTCAAGACTTTATTCCAGGGAAAAGGGGATTTTGGCACCTTTTTGGGGGGTGGGTTTGAGGATGCAACCCAAACTTAAATAGCTGTGTTATTCATTCCACTAATGCAAGGTCCTTACATGTTGTACCTTGCTGTGAATGCGACAAAACACACCTTTTAATTGCATAAAATGAAACAGCAATTGGTGTTATCAAAGTTGAGAAATGATCAAAATGTTTCTTTTTTGAAGGAATATTGATATACAGTGATCAAAGGTACACACAGTTGCTGATTGGCACCTAGTTCTCACACCTGTGAGCATGGGCACTGCCACAGAGCTCAGTAGACAACAACTCTCACCTACAAAGAGTGAGTTTATCAGAGACTACCTCCAGAGTTTGGCAGTGTGGAGAATGGAGTGGACAGCCAGCAGTCCTGAACTCAACCTCATTGATCCTTGTGAAATCGGCTTGGTTCCAGAGTGACCAACACAATCATGTTGACTGATTTGCAACTAATGCTGGTTAAAGACTAAGGTGCCATGTCACAGCATTTTGTTGCCAGCATGTGGACGAGGTGTCAGGCTGTGTTGGCCATGTATGGTTCTTCCATACACTGCTGAGGCTCCTTCTTGTTAAATGAATACATTGTTAAATTGCCAAAACGTCTTGCTCCTTCAGACTTTAAAATCATCAAATCCACTAAACAACACCAAACAAGAGTCAATAGCAGAATAAGCAGTTTGGCATTGGCAGGATTTGGCAAAATGTTTAGGCGCTCATCCCACAAATTTATACTACAAATTGGGCAGAATTTAAAAAGGAAATAAAGAGGCTTTCCAACAATATGAGTTATTGCCTGATGGAGACATACATCCATACCCCTCATATCTTCTGATAACAAGTGACTATTGGTACTAAATTTAGACTTTAACCTATTTATTTCTTTAAGTTGAATGGTGTTTATTATGTCTTCAGTTTCTTAGAAATAGTTTCCTTTTTCCTTTTATCTCGCACAGTAATCTTTTCACATACCTTGACATGTAGTAGGGGAAACTTCCGCCTTCCTCTGAAGTGTCAGTTGTTGGTAGGTGTGACACGTCGTATCAATTGTTGACATGGAGACATGACCCTCCTGTCATTTTTTTTTTTTTTTTACAGAAGGCTCCGTACAGTATTTACTGAATTATGTATTGACAGTTGTGTTTGTATGTTTATGGCCTGTTTCTAACATTGAACTTCCATTTTAGGGTCAAACATGGTTGGACTGTGACAGGAATTATTTTCATATTTTTTTCTCTCTGTATCAGTGGTATACAGAGCGTGTGGTACTGAATATGACTGTGTGCACGTGTGTTTTTAGGACTTTTATGTCAAGAAGACTGCCAGTAACTGTCCACTGAGGAAAGCTGTCATTTGTTCAGATTTTATTTGGATTGTCTATGGTCCCTTGGCAACTGGTGCAGGGGATTAGTAAATACTCCAAGTCTGGTTGTAAGGTCAAGGGTAGTGCTGTGTCAATTTTTCTTCTGTTAGATCTAAACTGACACTCATGCAGCTTTTTCTGTCACTTGCCCCTGTGTCTGTCACTTGGCTTAAAATGCAAAGCAGCAGGAGATTAAAATCCAAAGTCCTGCCAGCCGGTCTCAGACTGCCGTCACCACTGTTTGAAAACACATTTTGTGAAGTCGGGCTCAAGTCAATAAGGTTGCAAAGGAGATAAGACAATAGCCAGGCAGTGGGAGAGAAGGTGAAAAGTAAGATTGAGCAAGAGAGGCAGAGGGAAGGAAAATTTTGTTAAAGAGTCAGTGAGGTCTCAACAACTTCAATAATCTAGAGCCCTAAAGTGCTAAGAATGCTAAAACTTTTTCCAGTTTTCCTTTATCTACTACCCC
This sequence comes from Scarus forsteni, assembly GCA_036419115.1. NCBI lineage: Eukaryota > Metazoa > Chordata > Actinopteri > Labriformes > Labridae > Scarus > Scarus forsteni. The sequence goes on from JAZDUH010000037.1 coordinate 5,666,366, forward strand.
GCTTACCTTTAGCTTTTCTACCTTTACTAATGGAAAAAAAAAGAAAAGAGATTAGTTCTTTGGCAAACATTAGATTTTAGGCTTTTTTTTTCGAAGTATGGAGAACAAGCAAATCATTTTTTAAACAAATCATCCAATTCTGATTTGTTACAAGTTTTTGAGAAGACACATTTTAAAAACAACTTTTTCATTTCAGCATTAAATGCCTGTTAATGTTGAAGGGTTCATATTTTAGTCGTTTCAACATGGACATCGCCCTAGATGGCTCCAGAACATATTTATTCTCATTTTTCTTGCCTAAAATCCTCTATTTCACCTCTGCTCAAAATATACTGTTCCGATGGGAATTCGTCACAGGCTGTTTTTGAACATTTTTCAAGGAGTGGAAGTTGCTTCAGATTTCCAGGCAGGTTTGATCCAAGCTTTTGAAATCAATTGAAGCCAATACCACAACTTGTTCCTAATTCATGGGGCTCTAATTTCGTAGACCAGGCGCAAGCGCAGGCGCACCTGCCTGCGCCGGCCTTCGCCGTGCGCACTGGGTGTGACCAGCGCACTTTGCAAGTTTCCTGCAGTGCCAAGAGAGGCGCACTCATGGCGCACAGGGGCGCAGAGCTTGCGCGTCCACGCCCACGCTCTCTGCCTCTCGGCGCAAATGTCACAGTAGGAGGAGAATAGACGGAGTGGGATTAACACAGCCGATCGCTTCTTCACCAATCAAATGAGCGCCTCGCTTTAAATGCGCTGCCGAGGCGCAGCGTCTGATTGGTCTGAATGATCCCCGCTGCTGGAGACGGTCAGAGCTGCTGTCATTTAGCATGAGAATGGACAGCGGGGCGCGTCACCGTGTGGGCCAGCTCCCGGGACAGATGTAATCTGTTCCTTTGTCATTAATAGGAGTAAAAAAAAATAAGAGACAGTTACACCACAGCTGGCTTATCCATTCATAATACTTGTGATCCACCTGCACTCCTGGTTTGTCATCGCCAGATAGCAGAGCCTTTAGTGATATACTGTATACTCTCCCGGTGTCTCCTCCTCATCCTCCTTGCAATAATGCTCTCCATCTTTTTGGATCACGTTAAAAATAAAGACTAAAATAGAGGAATGTGGGAAATCACGGTTAAATCCTGAGTGACAGACATTTATTTTCTCTCCTTTTTCTTCGTCTTTTTTCCCCTTTTTTTCTTTGAATTTAATGAAATGAGTGAAGCCAGATATTTACTCAGTATCAGATGTTAAGGCTGTTTATTGTTGACTTGTAAAATGTGCATCAAACTTCCAGCTGCCGTCAGGTTAAGTTTCCATTATGACAAACGGCTTTAATCTGACATCAGATGTGACGGGACAATTAATATAGATACAAATGTATATGCTGGTTCAGACGGGGACATTAAATAGTGAATGCTGTGATTGTTTATTGCATTAAAATGTGCCTGACACTTTGGAAACCTGCCTCTGAGGCGTGCGCACATGTGCGCTTGTCACCAAATTACAGCTGCGGAGGGTACGCTCCTGCGCCGAGGTTAGACCAGGTTGGAGCTGGCGTGCTTTCAGCGCACTTTCTGCACTGTTTTTTGGCACGAAATTGTCACTGCGCCACTCGAATCTGTCGGCACCTCCCCCAGGTGCGCCTTCACCTCCCCCCTGGTGCGCCGTCACACCCATCTCTGAGCGCCGCCAAGACGAAAATTAACACTGCGTGGGGTGCGCCAGGCTTGCGCCCCCTGCGCTGTGCCACGAAATTAGAGCCCATGGCGTGTAAATAGGTATGGAAGTTTGTGAATTTTATAAGCTAATTTAAGACATTTTGGACTAAACTTCATTTATCAGTTTTTGAATGTGGTGAATGTTGTTTGAGGTGAATTGATTTTACACCAATGACCCAGAGTCAGAAGGCCAAGGAAAAAAAAAAACACAGGTAAGGAAGTGTGCCCTCTGCGAAATGACTCGGGGAGTCAACCAGTCAACCCCAAGATGTGAGGGCAGTACATGACCCTTTGTCTTCCCAAGACAAAAACTGCTACCAGGAGTGACACAAAAAATATATATAAGTAAAAAAAAATCTCCTTGAAGAAGCCATGTTAAAATGTAAATAGCTTCGTTTTGGGATGGCTTGCATATGTTTGAGATGTCCAATCTTGCTATAAATTTTATTTATTCCATCTGTATAGACAAATCATCATCAAAACGGTCATATGATATCATTAACACAAAGATATACTTTTATTTATGTATGTCTTGAAGAACAGATATTGTTAACACAACTATTAAAGACACTGACAGGGTTCAAGTTTTTTATGCAATCTTACAAAAAAATAGCCAGATGGACAAAAAATCGCAGAAATGGTTTTGAGTTACAAGGATTAAGCTATTAATGCAGAGACACTCCACCCTCTTTCAGTATGGTGGATTTGCGAGGTCAGGCATTTTTTGAAAATAGAAAAGATAAGGTAGGCTACATGCTACAATGGGCCACCACAAAGTTTGATGACATATGGCTGCCTTTTATCTCCTTTGTAAAAAAATCTGGCCATTAACATTTGAGGTGGATGTAGCTTTGTGTGCATACATGTCTGTGAACTGGCTTATGATTACGATAATTTTTTTTTTTGAAGATTTCTTTCCTTATGTAGGCTATATTTGTTAATTTATTAATTCACATAGTTAATTTTAGGTTTCCTTTTCTTTCACTCCCCATTTGTTTTTGTTTTTGTTTTTTGGGGTATGTGTTTTTGGCTTTTTCTGTTGCACTTCTTCTTGTAAATGAAAGAAAAAGAATAAAAAATACATTTGGGGAAAAAAACAGTGATGTCCAATAACCTGTGATTAGAATATGATGACTTATGTCAAAGATGCTCCCATCATTGCATTTTGTTGGTTGCATGTGTGGCCTGACAGGCAAAAGGGATTATTATTATTCAGAATCTTAATGCCTCATGAGCCTGCCAGAAAGGGCAGGCAGAAATCTGGGTTTTTATGGTAAGCCATTAGAGCAAGATTGCGAGGTGGTAAATGAAAGCTATTAAACTGTGATGTGTTTCTAAGGCTGAGTCGCTGTTAAATTTAGACACTGATGAAGAGAGGAGAAAGCAACATGAAAAAAGAGCCGTGAACCATATGCTATGGTAACTTATGTTGTAGAATAGTAATCATGGACTTGTTGATTGCAGTTTGATTGTGCACTGACCTTAATTAAAGGAACTATGAGTCCACCACTATGGCAACAATCAGCTTTATGGCTCATTAAAGTAGGTTGTTCTGTGATATTTAACCACACTCATAGTTCACATGGAACACCATGTCAGTGTGAGGGGTCCATTAATAAACCAAATGCAGACCGTCTCCTCTGGACCACTAAACCCAGTAGGCAGGGCTCTGATCACTCATTATACTTAAAAGCAGGGATTACACCCACTCAATGAGCCCACTGGTGTCACATAGGTACATCTATTACCACAGACTCTCAGTTTATTACACATCCTCTGTTTTAAGGAGTAGACTAGTAACCTACATTTTTTCTCAAGATGTATCAATTATGTAAGTCCAATTTTCTGCATGTTTAACTCATGCCACCAGTTATGTTGGACTTTGAGTTTTGTATCTTTTTTTTTTTTTTTTCAATTTTCCTTTTTTGCAGACAGAAAACTTGAAGGACCATATTTTACCTTGTTAAAAGCATTTGGCACATGGCAGTTTGGGGGTTGTCAGTCTATTTTTTGCCATTCTAAGAATGTTTGTTCTCATTGCAAAGGCAAAGCAAGGCATAGGGCAAACAAGGGTGGATTATGTGGGTGTACTTTGGGCTGTAATGTAGGTCAATCAGAGATCCTCTCTCATTCCCAACTTTGTCATACTAAAAATCTCCAGTAAACACTGACAAGATAGAACTTCTCTATATGGTAATGGGGACACATGCATCAAGAGAAAACCAGGGCTGACACCTGCCCTTCAGGCTTAAACACTTTGAACGTCATTAAATGGAGTCCAAAGTGTTATGTGAAGTGATTGCTGGCCCATGAAAGCATGACACTATAAAAGCTAAAACAACATTAAAAAAAAAGGTCTCAACCTTTTTACATACCGTTGTGTTGTGTGATCTTGGCATACTCTGCTGTTTTGTTCCACCTCAGGTCCAAATCTTTCCTTTTTTTAAGGAATAAGTAGAAAGAATCAAAATCCTACTCCAGTTTCAATATTACGTTCTCAGAATGCTAGTTTGGTTGTGATAACTTACAACTTGATTAAGACAGCGAGAGGTAAAGCTGAAGCATAATTTTGAAAGGATAAAGATTGGAGTTAGGGATGCCTCAGGCTTGGACAAGCTTCTGCTAGGGTGGATTTGTTATAGTAGGTGAGTGATGGCTTTTAGGCTGAGTGCAGGTGTACTGTATGTTTGGTGAGTCTCCATGGCACATACATGTTTTATGCCTGTTAGATGTATATCTAGGTGTACTCGATCTGTGGCATTTGTAGACTTCCAAGGACACTTAATGACCATTACCTATCTACTATGAAAAGTACCACTTAGAAACACTGTAGTTTGTAATGTAGGGCTCTATAGAAAAGTGACATTTAAAGGAAGGGCACATGGCTCCCTGCAAGATGAAATCCCACAATGCTGATCAAGACACTCATCTCCACCACCCTCAATTATTTACTTGCCCTTCTGATTTGAGGGCTCTGTAAAGAAAGACTGCATTGTATAAGGTGGGTTTACTAAGAACAAACATCATTATAAAATGGATGACCTTCACCAACTTAAGAGTAACAGCTTTAAAGGGGAGATCTATCCTACAGGTTCATGCAGTGAGCCTCACAAAATGCTCTGGGAGCGCTCTCAAGGAAGTGTGGGGAGGTGTCAGTACTAAACTAAGCTAAAGAGGTTTGCATTGAGACACATTCAACAATTCTGAAACAGTAAAACAGCAGCCTATGGATCCTTATGGATGAAATCATATGTTTGGACTTATAGTTTACAGGATGACTAGTATTTGACTGATGGAGCTTCAAAGGTCAAGTTTTTATATTATCAGACAATAGTGCTAGTTTATTGTAGCTGCTGTGGCTATTTGATCTAAAAATATACCCTTCAAGAAAAGTGGACATGTTATTTTGGTCAGTTGTTTCATCCTTTTAGGCCTAATTCAGATTGATATCTTATTTAATTTCATTGGGAAGCATGATTCGTCTCCTTTACACTGAGATACATCCTGTAAGGATCATGCATCTGTGGAATGACTAAAGTATGGCATGACTCCAGGGATGGTATTATTTGGTGCCAACCCTGGTCCCAGGAGGGCACCATGCCAAGAGGACCTGTTCCTCATCCTTACATCACTGGCCTCATTTACATGGTTAGTTTTCCTCAATCTGATTGAAATCGAGCAGATTAAGTGAATCTGATTCAATCTGTATATATGAACTTCGAGTAAAGAGCATGTTCAATCTGCATTTGCATGGCCCCAGCTGAATCCGATTGTATTGTTTTTTTTGACATGCACAGAAGGTCACTCTGCCACTGCCTGCAAATGTGAAAGAGAAGAAGTGGTGCACTTCCTGCTTCCTGTTTACCTCTAGAAAGATGGATCCACGTTGTGTTTTGTTGGGGATGCTTAACTCTTGCAGGGTTTCTATTAAAAAGTTTGTTTCCTCCACCGTCCAGTTCTTCTGTTTGTTCACCATGTTTGTTTGGGCACACTCTGCCTATGTCACTACATGCCTCTTACGTACTATGGAGTGCCTGCGCGGCCGAACAATCCTCTCTATCAACCCAATCCGTTCCACTCAGCCGTTTACATGAAGCATGGAGCAGGTTATCAATCGGCGTAGACTACCTCTTACAATTCAATCCGAAATACAATCAGATCAGGGTGAATTCCATTGGCTAAGGTGTTTACATGAGACATTTCTAATCTGATTGACCTTTCAAACTGATTGTAAATAGAATTTTTTGACCCATGTAAACGGGGCCACTGAGGAACAAGGAATGCTCATTCCAGGTATGTAAGGTCCTTACAAGTAATAGCTTTTTGTAAAGGTGACCAACCAGGCATTCCAATTGTATGAAATACCAATTCAATCATTATTAAAAGGTAGACATAATGGCTTAGAATGACTTTTTCAATATTCCTT